>PVJA010034802.1:0-22284 GCA_004027025.1 Myocastor coypus | reverse complement strand
AAAAAAAAAAAAAAAGAAAACCTGAAGTTCTATCTCATTGGAAGAAGTGTAAATGGGTGTGATCATTCTGCAATGTGGCCTCCATGCATGCCACAACGTGCGGAATTCTTTGTACATGTGGCAGGTGAGGAATTGCTTCACTAAAGAATGGTGTTGTCTCCCATAGCTGAGACTTTTAACCTTTTCCAAATCTAGATAGCCCTTGTTCCAGTCAAATATGAGTACTAGACCCTGCGACTGGGGGACACCAGAGCTCCAGTTTGGACCAAAGAGTTGTAAAGGGAACGCGACATCCATTCCGTCCATGCAGCAGACTGATGTGCGAGTTGCAGATTCTCCAGAGCTCTCCCTCTGATGCAGTACTGTGACTGTTTGAGGCGGTGACTCAGTCCCTGAGGAAGCAAATTTCATTGTTGGCTCCAAGGAGTGCATATCATGAGTCAGACACCTTTGTCATCTATGATGTGTGTGGTTGTTACTGCTGCCCATTATACCCTATTCTGACTGAAGTGTGTACAGACTGTCCTAGCACCAGTGTTCAGTGGTTTTGGAAACAATCCAATTCCCTGTTTCCTAAAGGATACCAGAAAACTGGTAAATCTACTCTGAAGCCTTTTATTGGCAGTAAAGTGACCATGGTGACATTTAACAGTACTTCTGAGACATAATAATATAAGCAAAGTGAAAAATCCAAACATTAATTTGTGTAAAATAGACATTTTATACCACACATGCTTATGGAATTAAAAACTCAAATGCAAACATTCTTTAGGATATGTGTGATCTTGGTAAAGCTACATACAGAAGAAAGCAGAAAAGTGATACAGGATTCATGACGGTGTATACCTGAGGCACCACACATCCCAACTGTTAGTAATGGATATTGCGATTTCAAGATGACAATTTCCCTTTGCATGAGAATATGTGGTACTTTTTTTTCATATCTGGCTTAACTCAGTGTCACATCCTGTAGTTCCTTCCATTTTTCTGCAAATGGCAGGATTTGATTCTTCGTGGCTAGCTATTGCATCAGATGTAAGCCCTAGTTTTTTCACCTACTTGCCTACTGAGGGCGCCTAAGTTGACTTCACATTTTGGCAATTGTGTGAATGGCCTCCAAGTAAGCATAGGCACACAGGTATCTGTCCTGACTTTCTATCTTTGGGATTCATAACCAGCGGAATGGAATTCATAACCACATGGTGGACAGATTTTTAGTTTTTGTTTTGATCTGGAAACTTCCATGAATTCTCCGTGATGGCTGTACCAACTTTCCCACCAATCTTGTCTCAATTCTATCCTTTCCATGCTTACCGGTGATTTATTCTTTGTCTTATGAGAGTTATTGAAATGGACAAAATGGTTTGGGATCCCAGTCAACATACATGTTAAGGTGTTCTGTTTTGTTTTTTTATGAAGTTGCTTGCTACAGTTAAAGCAGGAGATAATATCTGATGGAAGCCAGGCAGTAAACCAAGGTTGCCCCCCACCTTGTTCCTACACCTTGCCGAGCATTGTGTCAGACCAGAGTATAGGATGGTGCTCCAGAGAGCTCTCAGAGGCAGGGAAGTCAGATTGCTGAGACATGGCAGCAAACCGAGAAAGCCAGAAGAAGGCTCCTAATCCATATTGCAGATGAGAGACGAGGGGATGACCCAGTGATATCTAAGCCGCAGGTTGGATCTGTCCAGACTCAAGGCTGAAAGGCAAAGGAAGATGGTATAATTCAAGCAAAGAAAGTGTTAAAGTGAACAACCATGTGATGGAGATTTTGAGCAAGTCTGAAGCTCAGTCCAGCTGGATTACAACAAAGGGAAGGATAAAAGGAATATATCAGGCAGGGCCTTTCAGGACTTTGGGGTTTAGCCTGAGGGTGTTAAGTCACCTTGGGGTGTGTCCATCCAAGGAATGATACCAGCTTTATATTTTAGAAAGGCCGCCATGGCTGTAGCATGCTGCTGTGTCACATTACTTAACGTTACAAGTCCCACAGGAAACAATTGGCACTCACCATTTTTGACCGAACATTGCACAGGACTATTTACTGAAGGGTGGGCCATCGAAAAGGGATGCTGCAGCAGGGAAACAGGACGGCCCTTGCCACACCTTGGCATCAAGAGCTGGCTCTGAACGAAGGCTGTGCCTGTAGTGTGGCAGCATGCAGCCACTGACCCAACCAGCTCGTAAGAGAGCTTCACAGCCCACACTCCCCACTGGCCTAACCAATGAGAAGACAATGGGAAGTCGGGTGATGGAGCCTGCATTGGGGCAAGTGAGGAGTTTGCCCCAGAGGCTCAGGACGGACTGAGGATCTATGTCCGCAATAACTTACCAAAAGCCAAACCCCCAATATGAACACATTTGGAGAAATTGGCTGAGGGCAAGAGGAGATAGGATCCCTACAGGGGGATCACCAGGCAGGAAGGCAGAGATCCAATGCCATGCATGCGTGCTCGCCTGCGCCCCAAGACCAGGTGAGAAGGCAGCTGTCTATACGCAAACCCCCAGAACCCGATCTGCCAACACCTTAACCTCAGTTTCCCAGCTTCTACAACTAAGAAATGCTGGCTAAATCCCTCAGTGTATGACATTTTATGATCGCCTGAGTTTACATCAGTCAAGGCTCTAGTCATGGTCACAGAAGTGCTGGTGATTTCAGAGCTAAACCATGGCACAGGAGATAAGATGGGAAGACTCAAAAATTTAACAAATTTTTCCAACTAGTGGACTTGGAATCCATGAGAAATGACACAAGCACTATGGTCATGGGTCACAGAGGGGGACCATCTTTTCCCCTCCACGAGGGTGCCTATGACTCTACCATCCCTAGGAGAGGACTGGCTGACGCATTAATGTGTAGGCTGACATTTCCAGTCACTATGGCAAGGCCGTTATGTGCTGTGGATGCTCCCCGCTCCGCCATTAGTTCACCAGCAGAGCCAAGGTCCTTTCTATGTTCTGGGCACATTTTCCACCCAGTGGTTCTGAGGATATCTCCTTTCATGATGTAATATCTACACCTTCTGCGGTAGAGCAGCTTTGGAAATCCGACTGTGGTCCAGACTCAAACCATATTGTCCAGTCCACTACCACCAGCACTGCGTCTTCTACTGGGATGTCCATAATATGCTTTTCAATTGGTTGTGAGATAAGTAAAAGAAAAACAGAGAGAACTAACGGCATCTCCCAAAACACTACACGCCATTGTGAAGCCAAATTCAAGTGAGCTTCTGACAGCCTGCCAGAAGTGTCCATCCCAGCCCTGACTGTATTGACAGTAATTAGGAAGTTATCTTCCAAAAAGATGACCCACATAACAGGTGGCTGTCACTCATGTCAGTGTGTGGAGGGGAAACAAATGGTTCTCCACATCATCGAAGTCGGTGTTAGTGACTTACTAATGTGCAGAACTATGCAAATGGAATTGGTGATGTTTGGCAAATACATTGTGTATGTGTGTGTAATCACTGTGTGTGACAAGATCACCATGTGTCTGTACTGCAACCACCAGGTTCTGCCACTGATGTATATGAGGTATGGAACAGCATGGATCCAAGAGAAATCTAGCAAGTAATGCCAATTATAGTGAGTAGAGGAGAGATCCATCCTATAAGGAATACATGGGTTGATGAGTTGGCAATGTCGGGTCCGTACCATGTGCCTGTTTCAAGATATGTGTAAACTAAGTTTAATAGTCTGCCAGCCCCTTTAAATGTATTTCTGCCTGCTTGTTCCAAAAATGAGCGACTCTGCATATCAAAATATTTGCAGTGTGTAAAATGACTCTTGTCTTTGTATCAAGTCTAAAGTTCAAGAACTCCTTTGATTTGTTTAGTCCAGATATATGAACCCCAAAACCCTTCTCTATAACCAAAGATAATGCAGTTCCTATCCGAGAGCATCACACTGGCATATGCAGTAACTGAGCTGTAAACGTGGATTAGTTATAAGAAGCCAGAAATCACAATGACATTGTCCCAGCATCTGTTTGTGAAAGAACCCATACTAAAATTCCAGATGAATGCAGTTTATTTTGGATGTGATCCCAGGGAACATTGGGGAATGGGACCATGAAACTGGGAAAGAGAACAGCCAGGCAATGAGGCATTGCCTGCCATCATGGGCCCTTGCAGTGTTGTCCTACTGAGGAATTCTGAGTGCTGTGGTAGGAAATTTGCCTTGGGGTTACCCTATCCAATAGGCAGGGGAGGGACTGCCAGCTCCCAGAAATCATTAGTGGAGGCTACTAAAGTACATGAGTCCTCAGGCAAGGAATTAGGTTCTGCAAGAGGGAAGCCAGGCCAGCAGGCACTGAAGTAGAAAGAGCTGAAGAGCTAGGCAAGATGCATCAGTGTCTGCTCCCCCTGCCTGACAGCTTTGCTTTTTACCATCCTATAGCGATGCTCTGCATGGAATGAATGTCTTCCGTGGCAGAAGAGGGGACTAGGTGACTACACTGGGCCAGATCAGCAATAGTAGAAGTTCCCTGAGTATCCCGATGTGAGGCTAGGCTGGCCACTGTGGACTGCAGGTATTTTAGTAAGTTTCTTGGTACAACTTTGGCGTCCATAATCACTTTCATTATAGAAAATTCGTACCTCTACGTGATCTATCCTGATTTTTTTGCCCATTCCCCTACCCTCCAATCAAGCCCTCTTCCACTCCTTATTTACAAAGCGGGTTTTTTTTCCAGTTTCATCCTTATTTCCTTTTTTTCCTTTCCTATCACACTCCTAATTTCCACCTTTCTTTTGACTACTTCTTCTGAACATGTACTTTGCTTCTTATTGATGCTTCGTTTCTCTCCAGCGAGAACATGACGCGTGTCTATAGCCCAATTTATTTCACTTAAGAGAATCTTCTCAGGGTCCATCCATTTACCTAGAGATGTTTCAAGTTTATCTTTCTTTATGGTTGAGTAGTAGTCCAATGTATATATTGTTTTAAAACCCACATCTTTAGTCATTTGTCAGTTAATAGGCATTTGGACATTTGAGCTATTTCCAAGACTATTACAAACTGACGTACTATAAGCGCGGGTATACATATAACTCTGTGGTATGATGCTTTTAGTTCTTTTGGGAATATAGCAAGAGGTGATGAGTTGTGTCAAATAGGACCTCTAGTCCTAATTTTTGAGGAATCTCCACAGTGATGTTTACCAGTCAGTTAAATGTTAATGCTGATACAACACACTGGAGTTTATAGATGCCAAGAAAGCAATCATGAAGGAAATTTATGGCAGTGAATTCTCACATCAAGATGCCAGAATGAGCTCAAGTAAACAACCTAATGTTGAAACTCAAGCTTCTAGAAAAGGAACACATCAAGTCCCCAGCGTGTATGTGGGAGGAAATTGCAAAATCAGAAGTTAATGCAGTTGAGACTAAGAAAGTAACACAAAGAAGCCATCAAAGAACCAGGGCTTTGAAAGGTTAAATGAAATTGATAAACCCATAGTCTTTTCTTATCAAAAAGAAAAGACTCAAATTCACAATTAGGAATAAAAAGGGTGAAATCACAACAGATCTTACAGAAATCTCAATAATCAAAAACTACTTCTTCATGATATTTAATTAGATGAAAAATACAGGGAAAATGGATACCTCTCTAGATACAGTAGATGAGTTACCAAAGTTAAAGATATAAAAACTAACCCAATACCAATCAATGAAATTTAAATGTAATTTAAAATGAACCAACAAAAGCCCAGGTCCTGATAGATTGCTGAGTTATGAGAAGTTTAGAAAAGATCTGATGCCACTCCTTCTGAAATATCTTAATGGAACTGGAAGGTAAGCAGTATTCCCAAATTCATTCCAGGAAGCAAGTATTATCCTGATACCAAAACCAGAGGACTTACCAAGAAAGAGAACTATAGGCCAATATAATAAACATAAAAATCCTCAATAAGATGCTGGCAAATGGAACCCCACAAATCAAGAAATTTATACACCATGGCCAAGTAGGATTCATCCCAGTGATTCAGGGTTGGTTCAATATATGCAAATCAATAAATATAGTACACCATATCAACCAAAGACAGAAATCACATGATTATTTCAATAGATACAAAAAAAGAATTTAATGAACTATAACCACCGATAAAAAGCCCTACAGAAAATCAGAATAGATGGTCTTTATCTCAATTTGATAAAAGCCATTGTCTTGGTTTGGGGTTTTTGCAAGGGGAACAATACAATATAGTGCACATTTTGTAAGATTATTTTATAATCAGTCAGTGCAGGAATCAGAGAGTACAGGAAATCTGTCCACACACTAAAGACTAAAGAATAAAGAATCCAGCCAAGAGCCAGAATCCTAATATCCCACATGAGTCAAGCTGAAGTTCTATAACCCGTAAAAATGCCTCTCACAACTCCAGTTGGAGGCCTAGAGCCCATGACAATGCCTCATGCAGGCCTGCTCCATGGATCTGCAATGGAAAGGCCTAAGAGTCAGTGGCAGAAGCTAGAAAGCCTAAGCCAGTGGGATGATGGATCTGAGCTGGAGCCAGAAATCAAGGCTCAAGATGAGCGCCAGGGCTACCCCAGTGTGAACTGTAGTCGTTCTGGATGACAACGAGGTCCTTGGCTCCCCTGACAAGAACATCCACGTTCACCAGGAAAGCAAGCATGACAAGGTCCCCCACCAGAATAGCCTCAGAACCAGAAGCTTCTAACAGATCCAACAACTCCCAACAGCTTCTCCAGTTCCGCCTCTTATGCCGCTGGAAGCCACCTTCAGGAGGGCCTTCCACACCCAGCACCATGCTAGTTCAATTCAGCTGGATGTAACCAGTTGATGATTGGTGAGCAATCCATTGTAGCCATCAGCAAAAATAAACTGGCCCATATCATAGTACACAGTCAAAAACTGAAAGCTTTCACTCCAAGATCAGGAATAAGCCCTCACCAGAGCTAGGCTGAGCTGTGGCTTCTTCTCCCACCATCACAGAAACCAGGCCAGATGGAAGACAGCTGGGGGGACCTGCTGAGCCCTGCCCTATCCTCCCCTCTGCCACCGCCACCATTTCCAGAGCTGGCCTGAGCTGTGACCACCTCTCCTACCACCACCGTAGCTCTCCTCAGCTCCTGCTGCCTGTCCCACCAATAACAGGAGCCTTGCTGAGCCCTACCCTGTGTCCTGCCACCACTGAGAGACTTGGAGAGCTTTGGTCTGCCCTCATCATCAAATCCCACAAACAAATGCGGAGGACATCACCCTTAACCCCAGAGAGAATGGCTATCAAGAAGTCAACCAATAACAAATGTTACGGAGGGAAAGAACCCTTTGGTTCTCCACCGTTGGTCAGAGTACAGACTGGTACAACCAGTCTGGAAGTCAATGTTGAGACACCTCAAAAAGCTAGGATTGGAGGTCCCATTCAAGCCAGCTATTTCCCTCCTGGCTGTTTTTCCAAAAGAACTGAAAACGTAGCACCGCCATATATGCGCACCCAACTTTGTAGCCGCACCATCTGCCATAGCTACATCTTGGGAACAACTCAAATGCCCATCAACTGAGGAATGGTTAAAAAAAGATGTGGTAAGGGCCGGCGGTATAGCTCAGCGGATTTAGCGCTTGCTTAGAGGAAGCGCAGGGGCCAAGGTTCGGTTCCTGGCCCCACCTGCCATGCTGGCCCCGCTCTAAAGCGCGCTGAGCCAGAGATGGAGTCTGGGCATGGTGGCAGGTGTCTGTAATCCCAGCATTTGGGAGGTACAAACAGGAGGATCACTATGAATCAGTAGCGAGACCCTAAAAAAAAAAAAAAAAAAAAAAAAAAAAAAAAAAAAAAAAAAAAAAAAAAAAAAAAAAAAAAAAAAAAAAAAAAAAAAAAAAAAGACAGAAGTGGACATAAAAAAAAGATGTGGTACATCTACACAATGAACTATTACTTGGCTGTAAAGATGAATTTGAGGCTTTTATAGGTAAATGGATGCGACTAGAAATTGTCATGGCCAGTGAAATCAGACCCCCATGTGCAAACATCAGATTGTCTCCAGTGGGAGAACATGAGAGTAAAACCGAAAAGGTACAATAGATCCTGTGAAAGAGAAAGAATCCGCTCAGGGGGAAGGAAAAACTGAGGTGGGGAAAAGGACCAATGAGAAAAAATATTTATGTATAGGAGCAGGATAGAGTGGATAACGCTGCTGATTTCTGCTGGCTTATTGAAATAATACTTTTTCTCTTTCTAATTCCTTATTTTCCCTTCGTTCTTACCAAATTTTCAGGTTTATGTCTGGCACCCTAAACTACTAACTTGAACATAAGGTTATGCAGCAAAACATTGTCAAATTCCTATTACTTTGTTCAATGAAATTTTGTATTGTTTCTAATAGTTTTTTCTTACTGTTTTGTATTCCTTAAACAATATAAAATATGTATATAAAACCACAAGCAAGGGATAAAAGTCTTTCAAACTGCATATTAAAAACCACAAGCTTTTCATGAAAGACAAAACTTTGTACATGTGTAGTAACAGGCTAAAGTTCTTCCAACTTGTAACTGAAGTATGAAAACATGATCAACCAGGGGATCAACAATTTGGGGACTCATGGGTGCATTATCATAGTAATGTATGAGTGACAATAGGTGAGAAGCGAATCCTGCTTATTTTGCTACATTCGTGTGTAATAAATTGTCATGGTGAGCTTGGACTGATTTTTGTGTGTGTGTGCACTTCTAGGGTGTTATATAGAAAAGCATTAGTTTTTGTTTGTTTGTTTGTTTAAATACCTGGGCCAGCCAAACAACTCAGTGGAATAAAATGCCTGCAAGCAGTGCAGGGGCTGGAAGTTCAGTCCCCTGAGACCACAACTGAGACTGGGCATGGTGGTGCGCCCCTCTAATCCCAGCTCTTGGGAGGCTATAAATAGGCAGATCACTATGAATCTGATCTAGTAGTGAGACCTGAACACCCTTGTAGACCCTTCCCTAAAATACAAAATTAATTAAAATATCTTCCAATCTTTCCCCTCAGCCCTGTGTTACCTTCAGCAGAGGCCAGCTTCATTTTGGGGATCGGATGAGCCAATCTGTTGCTGTGCACACCACGTGTTCCTGGCGCTATGTGCACAACAGCGGAGACCAGGGTGACTTCAGCCCATCCTGGGCACCAGGGGCCCAGTCTTTTTGGACTTCATATGGGAAGCAGAACTTTCCATTTCAAACTTTTCAACTAATATGACTTGAGAATAAAACCACCTTTTAAAGGAAAATTAGTTTTCCTATAGGGTTTTTTTCTTTTCCTTTCTGTCTTTCTTTCTTTTTCCAAATTATAGAGGGAATTCAATTGTACAGAATGCAAAGTGTGGTTATTTTTGGTTCTTTTCTGGGAGCCAAGAATTACTGGTTTTATGTATTACAGTCATGTTTTCTGAGTAGTTTCTTTTTATTTTTGCTCAAAAAAAAAAAAACCTTTAATTTTTCTAAAGAGAATAAAAGTGAAAAATTAGAAACAAAACAGAATTTCACTATGAAAGATGGGTATTCAGGGCTTGTTATATTGCATATGATTGTCTTTAGTGGTTCAGATTAGGAGATACAAGCATGAAAATTGGTTTTGACCCAAAAATGCAGGTAAAAGATGAAATATTGAAGGTCATAGGCACTAGTCTTTTCACCCATAGCTTTAGCCCAGGGCAGAAGAAAGCGTCACCTGGACAACCCTTGATGCTTACCCTGCTCCACCTGCTTAAAGGTTTGTGGGAAGTGCTCAGTTCTGCTTGAAGTGACGCGCTCTGGAAAATGGCTATTCCTGGCTGAGCTTTTGGACTTGGACACACACACACACACACACACACACACACACACACACACACATGTGCCTGAAATTGGATTGGTGGAAGCACCAAACTAAGCTTCTATGTGTTCTGAAAGGCCTAAGAGTTGATTTCGAGTCCTTGTCCTTTATTCTAGTCTCACGTCTGCCTCTTCCTCTTGGCTCCTAGATGGCAGGGTCTGAGTCAGCAAAGTCAAAAAAAAAAAAAAAAAAAAAAAATGCAGAGACCAAGCCAGGTCTTCCAGAGGGGAGATTAACCCGAGCTGGGTCTCAGCTGTTCTGTTTCTGGTGATGCCCTCCTACCCGTCCCACATGTGCGCAACAAGACGTGGATTTCAGATTAATCCATCCTAGTGATACCTGACTCCCAGGGTTCCAGATGGAAGGGGCGGGGGCAAGGTTTTCCAGCTCCCCAGAAGAGCTCATAGGGCTCTAAGCCTGGCTTTCTGCTCCTCCTGACAAGCAGGTCTCACCGCTGTAACTGGGGCTCCTCAGGACTCTGAGATCTCACTGCCTTCATTTACACTCACTTCCTGAACCTCTTCAACCAAAATTGCTCCCCTAAGTTTCAAAGAGAAACCTCTCCTGTGTCTGTGTACATAGATAGGTACGTTAGAAATGGAGCAAGGCCGGCTAAGTCATCAAAATCTCATACAAAGAGGTAAATGCAGTATCCGTGTAGGCTGCTATAACATGTGACCATAAATATCTTAAGCCCCTTTCCCTACAATAGTTCTGTTTCCCCATTCTCTTCTTCCCCTCCCTTTCCATTTTAAGAGTAAAGAGTGTCTAGGTATGCCAACGCCTTGCCTCTGAACCCCAGTATTCATAAGGAATGGGCCCAGTACAATATGAGCCATCCAAACCTTGCATGGTCTCTGGATTGAGACTCCTTGGGCTTCTGTTAATCATCTATTCCGTTAGATGATTTTTTTCTAACACAAAAAGACCACGGAACACGTGAGTTATAAAGAAAACAATTTTCTTTAGCTCACCTTTCTGGCCCAAAGTCAAAGGGCTATATCTGGTGATAGTCCCAGGGCATCCTAGGATCACACAGAGATAGAGGACACTCGAGAGGAGACCTGCTCCCCAGATAACCCATCAATTGCACAGCTGGCTTAACCCATTCAGGAAGGCAGTGTCTAATCACCTCTTAAAGGTCTTTCCTGATTCTCTCTCTTAATAGCTCAGTGGAGATTTAATTTTAGCATGAGTTTAGAAGGAGCCGTATCTAAGCCACAGCAGCTGTGACAAATGGCTCCAGAGTTTAGCCGTTCAGAGCATTTGGTCTTCGATGTGGTGGTCCTGGGTCAGAAGGCTGCTGAGTGTGCATCTGGCTTCCAGGACTGGAAGTTCGGTCCCAGGATCCCTTGCATGATGACTGCCAGGCCTTGGTTCCTCCAAGGCTGTGGAGATGAAGGTCTCAGTGTGTTTCCCCACTGTTACGGTTTATGTCTAGTTGTCCCCTGAAAGCCTCATGCAGTCATGGGGCAGGGACTTCTATAGATTAAGACTTGATCCAATATCCCTGGGATTATGTGTTGTAAGTACTGCTGAGACTATGGGTATGGCCTGAGGCAGATAGCCTAAGGCAGAGAACCTGATGTAATATAGAGAGAGACAGAGAGACAGACTGAAGCTGTTGCTCTCTGCTGCCCTGGTTGGTCGGTTGTCTCTGTCGCGGTTGTTGCTGTTCCGCTGCCATGAATTGGATGCTCTCTGACCTGTTCCACTCAGCCTTGGGCCAGCCCAAACCCAAGTCCTGGAAGGAGGAGTTCTTCATCCGTCTCAGGATGAAAGTGTTGCTCCTCATTCGGCTCTTGCTGCCTGCGTGGCTTTCAGCGACAGTGTGAACAGAAGGGATAATTGACATTCCAGGGCCTCACGGAAATACCATTTAAGGGTGTTCCACTCTAATCACAGCGGAGCAAGAGTGCATTCACAGACTGCAGGAGTCAAGCAGCATATTACTTTGAGGTCTCAAGTGTACAACTGGTCCAGGATCTTAAAGTGAATTGAGTTTGGATCTTTCCTTGGACTGCATTAGAATTATCTTTCCTGGGGTCAGGGGAGACGCACTCTGGGACATTAGCGTGTGCAAGTGGCTACACACATAATGAGCCCTCCTAGACTAACCTCATTCCACATGGAGAGGGCAGGGTTTTTGCCAAGGCTTTTGCCAGCACTGGCCTAAGTGCAATTCAAAACAAGTTCTTTAATCTCCGGTGGGTATAATGGCTTTTTGCAGCTCCTTCATCTAAGAAAATCATTCTGAACTGCTGCTCAGGAATTTATACTTCTCCTAGGGAGCTATAGCTCTGATGCTGTTAGAAAACTAGTAAAAGAAATGATTTGGATGTTACCATTGGGCAATGAAATCGGTCAAGTTTTGGGGACTTCAGAGGCTAAAGTAAGATCAGATTTTTAGAGATTGTGAAACAATACCCTCTTATACCTCATTGGATATTTGAGGTGTGAATGTGGGAAAGCCTCAGGGATTCTTTCGGCGATCAGCACAGAGGACTTCACCTCTGCTCACCAAGACATGTGAGGATTTCTCTCTGCCCACAGCAATCAGGAGGATGTCCCTTAATCTCCATCCAATTCTGACATTATCTACCTGGATATAGGACCAGATCCCATAAGCTGAGCTCCCAGTCCCACAAGACCACCACCTCCACTCATATGCTACTGGCTGGAATTAGATGGTCACCAATAATAACATTTGACCAACCCATTATATATCAAGTTCTCAAAGCCACACCCCTTCATTGGCTAGGGCAGTTTATAGTACCGGGGAGGAGGGGCTTAATTATATGTGTCCACTTATTATGAACTGAAGTGTATCACAAAGGCTATAAATCAAGTACTGGAAGGAAGAGCAGCAGACAAGAGTATATTTGGGGGAGGGGGTTAAGTAGGAGGGGTAGAGCTTCTGTGTGTGTCCCTTTCTAGACCACTCCCTCTTGAGTTACCTTCGCAGCCTCAGCTATCTGAATCTGCTGCTGCTCCTCAGCTCTTCCGAAGGCTTTCTTATAAAAGCATGATTCACAAACCATTGGCCACTTGCAGATCAACTCAACCATTGCTCTCTTTCTAGAAATGGGAGTGTGAGCCAGTGTTACGGCTTGCCTGGAAATATGCCACCCTCCAAAGCTTATGTACTGCTAGGTGAGGCTTTTTTGGTAAAGGCCTGGGATGTGGACGTTGATGGCTGGCTCATTAGCAGGTGGGGTTGGGTCAGAAGACACAGGCCGCTGAGGCCATGACTGGGAAGGGCATGCCTCCCTCCCTGGCTCCTCCCTTTGTGCTCCGTTTCACAGATGCTGTGATGTGAGCGGCTGTCCCTCGGCCCTGGCTTTCTGCCTTGCTGTCCTGCCTTGGAGCCACTGGGCCGAATCCTCTTCCCATGGAGACGAAATAAAGTCTCCTTTAATTTGTGGCTGTAGGGTATTTTGGTCCCAGCAACAGAGCAAAGTAATTAGAACAATAGATCTGGAAGTCTCAGCCTTTTAATTAGGCCTTGGTTTTTCCAGCGATCACCCCCACCCTAAAGCTATCTATTAGATACTCACCCCTCTGGACATTCCAAGCATCTTAACAACTGTACATATGCAAACACGGATGCCTAGAAAGGGGGCATGAAGACCAAATGTATTTCACAACATCACAGGCGTGGTCTGTGGTCACTTCAGCTGGACTTCTGCAGGGCTTAAGCAAATGAAAAGGTCAGGGAGTGTACTGGGCTTCCATGTTAAACATATATATTATTTTCAATCGGGACTGGCTAGATTAGAGGTAGTAATACACAACCTCCCAACTAGTGTCCCAAGGCACTTTCTCATATTTTGTGTCCATCATGGGTCCACTTAGGTGTTCTCATTGCAGTCACCCAATGGCTGGTAAAGCATCTGCCAGTTTGAACTTGGCAGGGGATGATGCCAGAAGAAGCCCTTGGGAGAGCCGACTTGAGGAACAGCCTTCCCAGTCATTACCACCCAACAACTGATTGCCTTGATTGGTTGCCTGACCCCAGCCAAACACAAGGGGAACAGGAGACAGCTTGACTTCAGTTTTGTTTTGTTTTGTTTTAATGAGTCTGGAGCAGGGAAGGTGGGTGAGTACTGGTAAATAAATTGACTACCATAACTGGCATCCCAAGGAAAGAAAAACCCAGATCCTCTCTTCTTTCACTTCCCTGTTGTTATGGTTTATGTCTAGTTGTCCCCCCAAAACCTCATGCAATCATCAAGTGGGGACTTCAAGAGTTAGAGACATGATTCATGATCCCTGGGATTGTGTTTTAGTACTGATGGGACTATGGGTCTGAGTACTTCTGGCATTACAGGTGTAGACTAAGGTGGATAGGCTGAGGCGGAGAGCCTGAATGTAATATAAAGAGAGACAGAGAGATAAACTCATGCTGTGGCTCTCTGCTGCCCTGGTTGGTTGGCTGCCTCTGTCACCATTGTCGCTGTTCTGCCACCATCAACTGCTGCTCTCTGTCATGTGCCCCTCAGCCTCGAATCCAGCCAAGTGTGGACTGAAACCTCCAGCAACTGTGAGCTCAATAAACCTTTTCTTCCTTCATTTCGAGTGTCACATATTTGTCCCAGCAACAAGTAAAATATAACTAAGACACCCGTGTACCTCAGTTTCCCCAGACAGTGCTGCGTCTGTGTCAGTGTCTGCACCTGGCAATGGCGATGGCAATGTGGGACTAGAGACACATGTGGCATTTGGGAAATCATGCTCTGGCCAGATGACACTGGTCCAGAGTCAGCGCCGTGACTGTCCTGAGTCCAGCTTACCCTTCTGTAGGGGAGGGTGCCTTTTGGCAGAATGGAAAAGACTCCATAATGGAATTAACTATGGAGGGTTGACGGGATTCTATCCACCCTAGGGTTGGCTGTGCCCAGGCCACTGGAGAAGAATATGAAACTAAGGTCACAGCAGAAAAAGGGACACGACTCGCATTGTTCAAAGGCAGAGATAACCTTGTTCTGCCCGTGCTTTTGAGTCTCTTGAAGGCAAGGACTCCAGTGGCAGAGGAAATGGTACTGAGTGTGGACAAACGGGATCCTATGGGATTAGAAAAGCTTCTGCACAACGCAGAAAAACTAAAACAACCTACAGAATGGGAAAAAATTCTTGCCAGTCCTCGGACAGAAGCTGAACATCTAGAATATGTGAAATAAAAAATCCCTATCCCAAAACACTTGCTCAAAAATGAATGAATAGAAATAGCAAGAGGAACAAGAGGTGCAGGATGGGAGAGGAACGGGGGAAACAGATGAGAAGAGCTAAAGAAAAAATGGAAACAGCGCTTTAGCAGGTGGGAAGGGGATGAACAGGGGATAATTTTAAAAGTTGCTATGTGTTATGTATACGCACCTACGCCTCAGGAGAAGTGTGATTGTGTATTGTAAACATGCTAATAAAAAAGTTTAAGAATTTCTTCAGTAAGAGAACCGCAGCAGTGTGGAGGGACCCAGGGGGTTAGCATCAGCAAGAATTTGGTCATGGTTAGGAAGGACAGACGGTGCTAAACTAGCCCGTGAGAGCTAGAACTGGTAGAATGGAGTCACAGCGCAGGATCTACTGTTCAGACCAGAAGCCGCAATGAAAACTGACCTGAGGCTGGACGCAGTCTGTCTTCTATCAACTTGCCAAGCTCCTGGAGCAGCAGCTATCACTGCTTGAACTTGGCAAGAAGCCAGTTCTCTAGGGCTCCCCAGGGCTCCAGTGCCTGGGCACCACCTTCTTGGAGCAGCGAGGGAGGAAGGGAACAGATTCGATGGAGGCGCTAGATGCGATTCAAAACTGCAGTGACTACCAGCCTCTTATGTCACTGGAATTTTAATTTCCCTAAGAAGAAAATTGTTGTTTTCTCCATGGAAACAAAGGGGGAGCGTTGATTCCTAGAATTTAAATATCCCCAGGGAAATTTAACATTGGGAAGGAGTCCATGTGGCTCCCATTTTGGAACATGATACAAACTCCGGCTAAGTGTCTTCTTCTATCCGTGTCAGAGGCCTGAGCACCACCAGCGGAAATGCCTCTTTCTCTGGCCCCAGAAACTTAAGAATTGGTGTCAGTGCCCAGAGGCACCCTCTGGGGGTTTCCTTTTCGGGCCACTGGTCTCCCTGCCTGACTAGGGTTGCACTGAGCAGGTGAAGATAGAGGAGGAAGCACTTGCATCCTTTTCTAGCCCTCCTTGATACCCTGGCAAGGTGCTGCAGCATCAGTCAGCCTCCCTTACTAGTTGGGCTGGGTCCCTGATCTGACACACTGATTCTGTCCTGTGAGATGATTCTAGGATGCCTTATGGTCTTCATGATGTGGGTAATGGTGGCTATTAATCAGGTGCTTTTATTTATTTTTTTTAATCTTATTTTAGGGCTGGGAGATAGGTCAGGGTCATGAGTGCCTTCCTGGCAAGTGCAAGGTACTGAGTTCAATCCCTGGTTCTGCTAAATAAATAAATGAATATTTTATTTTGTTTTAATAAGAAATAACAATGAGAGAGTTTCAAAACAGATTAGGGCAGTAATAATAATCAATACGTTGCATATTATTGTCTTCATAGAAGTTGTTCAGAGTATAGGATGCAGACATATCTGCTCTAAACACTGTTAGTACAAATCTTTTCATTGAACTAAGAGAAAGTAGCTGTATATATAGTCTAATAGCCCATAATAGTAGTGGGTTGTCAGCAGAACTGATAATGTCAGAAGCTGTTGATTTGTGCTCTTACAGCTCAGCATGTTAATGCAGCTTTACTTTTTATGCCTCATGTTTAGATGTTTCTACTGGATGATTAAGACCAAGATAAAACAAGGCCTAAATAACAAAAAAAAAAAAAAATGTAACTTTTGTATCTGACAAGGTCAGTGAAATCCCCTCAGGATTTACCCTGAAACCATGTACAGTGTTTTGTAGATCTTTCGACAGCGTCAGCCATCTGGATGAGTCATAGCCATTGTTTGACTAATTTGCTTTCTGTGAAACCCTGAGAGAATGTTTTCTCTCTAGGTGACTCTCCTTAGGCACATTGTACATCACTGATCCCTTTCCTTTATAGACCCCTAATCTAATCAGGTGCTTTCAAATTGAGGCAAAAAGGTAGCAACCTCTTCCTATGCCTGCAGCCCAAGCCCAGGCTTGATTCAGAGCTCTGTGCTAAGGGTTCCTTGTCCCTGGCCTATGTGGTAAAAGGGAACAGTTTCGTTCTATTGGAACATTTTTTACAAACCTGTCTTCTAAGGTAGAATGAACCTACAGTGGTGCTAACCCAGTATCCTTTTCTCCTCTCCACTACCATTCTTCTGGAAAAAGCACTTTTATTTTGAAAATTTTTGACTCCTACCATGCAATTGGAGCAGGAGAATGTCAATCACAGGCCATGAGGCCAGCCCATGATCCAAGGTGAACCAATCATAGTAGCAGTAATGATTATCCTCTGGTGATCACATGCTTATCTCCTTGTGCTGATTGTTCAGCTTGTTGTTCCATTAGATGCTGGCTCAAAAGAGACTTTTTTGGGTAATAAAGCTTGTAAGAGATAAGCATAAACCATCCAGAACCTATGGGTAAGTCTGCTGCTGCGGATAGAATCAAAACCCTAAGCAACAAATCTGTTAGAATGTTCCAGAAATTTCATGCCAACCTTGCTCATCCACGATTCCTTAGGTGTGCCCAACCCTTCCTGAAGCTAGGCGCAAGCATTTGAGTCCTGACTTAGAGATTAGGGAGGAAGTATGGGCATTTTTTAGAAAATGAGTATGCAGCACCAGCCCCTGCATGGCATGCCTGGAGTTGCAGGGCTGGCAGGGCATGCAGTACCAGAGATCAAACCCAGGTCCTCGCCCTCGCCAGACAGGCCCTTAGGCCGTGGAGCTATATCCCCAGCTGCAGGGGCATTTTTGAGCACCACTCATCTCACTGCCTGCAACCTTAAACCCTTAACCCTATGGTTTAAGTAAAATGAGAGCACAAACTCAACAGTGATCAACTCTCCCTAAATGGATCAGGGGATGCTGTTAGCTTGATGGCTTTTCAGAGCCCTGAAGGACCACAGTAGAATCTTCTAGAGCATCCGATGATATAGGAACTGGTGGCGGCGAGGGAATTTTGCAATATGAGGAATACCTGCCTCACAAGCCAGACTAAAGGGAGCCAAAGACTTGACCATCGAAGGCCCTGACCTCTCTCTTCAGGCAAAAGAACTCCTTGGCTTCAGGCTATATCTGTTTTGGAGTAGAGGAGCAAGCTCTTATTTTAAATGACCTCAAGAGTTCTTCAGGCAGAATCTACACTCACTGCATATCCTCCAAAGGGAGGCTGCAGAGAATGGAGCGACGTAGTCAGTGCCACCCGTGGGCTGAGATTGTCCTTCCTCCCTGGCCCCTCACCTTCTGATATGTGAAGTGACATTTCTGCTCAGTCCTGAACAAGGGCTTGAGCAGCCTTTGCTGACTCATGTACTGACCAACACCGCCATCTAGTGGGAACCGTTGGAAACCATCTACATACTCACCCCCAGCTTTTGTACCTCCCCGACCTGGGGCAGATACCCTATCTTCAGTCCAACCACTCTTAAGTTTAGGCTCTTGGCCCCTACTCTGCCCACTGCGGTGTACATGAGCATAACCCCTACACAGGAACAGGGCTCTACAATGTGTAAGCTATGCTTACCAGGCTCTGTGGTCCTTGGCAAAAATGCTACTTGCCACCTGTGCGTCCTGGTCTCTTTCCATCTATCTGTTATCACGTGGGATGGCAGTGTCCAAAACTAGAATTTGTTTCTAGGTCTCTCCATCTATTTTAAGTGTACTTCATTCCTACCCAGTTGCTTTAGAAATTGTCAATGCTAGTTGATATCGCTGTTACCCTGGTGACCGCCAAAGCTACTGTATTTTTAAAATTGCACTCTAGTTCACTGGACTGATGTATCCTCTTTCCATTCTGTGGTAGCCACTCTCCACCCAGGCTTAGTGAACTACCAACACCCATGTAAAATATCAGGGGTGCTGGCATCTATGCTAAAAGGACCATTGTCACCAAATGGTCCCAAATGTCTCAGTAATTGGTGCCATTTTCAAGGGCATTGGCTGTTCCAAAGTTGCTGTTAAAATGGTATCATCTGCCCACGGTTGCCATTGATGACCCTTGTGCATACCCAGTGTCTTACAGGAACATAAAGATGAGATTCCTCTGTAGCCTGCAACCTAGCAAAGAATTTCTATTCAGGGTAATCGCCTGATGGCATTTATGCTCAGCTATGCGTCCACCTTCCTTTCTGTGCACTCCTCAGACCTGAGATTAGAAGAGCAAGGCCCTCATCAGTGACCCCAAGCCAGTAGGGATTCTTTGTAGAGCACTTCAGCATGAATCATGGTCAGGCCCAAGACCCAGGGATGAAACCAAAGAACTCTGCATTCCTGGTCTGTTTCTCTCATCTTGAGAGAAGGATCTTTAGTGAAAGATCCTCAGATCTGGATCCCTGGCCTGATTCTGCATGAGTGCAGAGGACCAGAAAGCAGCTGACCCATTGTCTGTCTGTTACATATTCTGTTTCTCCTGGAAGCCAGTGGAAGGTTGGGGGGAGAGTAGAAGACAGAAGGAAGGACAAGGGACTGTGTCCTCACCATGAAAACTTTACACTTAAAGTAGAACACGTCCACACTGTCAGGTCATTGGTGGCCTCTTGACATGGGGTCCTGCTTTCTTTCACGTAATGTGGAATTGAAGTGACTCCGGTGGACTGATTGGCTTGGTCTCCAGTTGTGCCCATAAGAAGATAGATGAAAAGGTGTTTCCTTTTTTTTGTTGTTGTTTTGTTTTGTCCAGTGTTGGTCATGTTTACAAAGCTGCTGCTGTCAGCACAAACCCCAAGGATGAGGCTAATTCTCACCCCTTGGCTGATGGCCCCATCCTGCTATTTTGAGACGCTGGCCTGTCTTCTCCACCTGTCCCCAAGCAGGGGACAGGGAGGGCTGGGTCTTTGGTGGCTTCTGCAAGGAATAAGACAACCGGGCTGGTAAATGGCAAGTGACTCCTGTTTGCAGGGTAGGGACCTCGTTTCCAGCTTCCCTGCCTCGCCGACCCAGTGCCCGACGTTATTCAGTTCTATTTAGCGAGGCCTCATTGCATTCCTGCTGCATCCTAAGGCCCGTGCTGCAGTCAAGAAATCCACAATTTACCAGAGTGCCGCAGTTATTGGGAAAGACACAGAAGATTAATCTAGATGCAATAGGCAAGACCATAGACGCCATGAGGGAGAAAGCAAGCAACAGCAAAAATTCAGAAGGGACAAGATCAAAAACAGGAAGTCTGCAGATGCGTTTGGAAACTGGTAGGAGTCTAAATCTTAGTGTCAGAAATTGAGACCCGGGGGAACATGGGTGTGACCTGCCCGTGTGCTGGCAAAGTGACTGCTTCTCGGTGGCACCCACCAGTTTCTGAGCAGTGTCTGGTGAATTTTCCTACTTGTACCTCAGCCTGAGAGATGCATCTGTCCAAGTTCCAGTCATGAAGGAGGCTGAGGAAATACCAGGAACCAGGCTGAAATTGTATTTGCAGAGCCCGGAAATCGATTCCTTGTTCATTTGCTGCTGGGCTACTGTTTCCTAGGGAATAGTGGCGCCAGTCATAGGACACAGACAAAGAGGCCGACCTTGTTTCTCATGGAAGTTATACTAATTCAACTCACTCATACTTCATTTTCTTCAGAATAATGACTTGTTTCTTATCCCTGACTCCCAGAAGGCAGATCTGGAGTGTTAGACAGGCCGTGGTGCACTCTCCTGCCCTCGGCTAGCTACCAAGCCCCAGCTGTGGGGTCATGGCCCATCTACACCCTCTGAACTTGCCTTCCATCAGCTACAACTTCATCAGATCAGACCTGGTGGTCATAATGTTACTCTGCTCAGAAATCTTTATCAGGTACCCATGAGTAGTCTTTAAAGAAATGTGTAAAAATTCAATTTATAATCCTGCTAAAATAATATATCCTAGGGACAGACGCAACCAAGAAAGATTCATACAAACAAAGCTATGAAACCCTGATGAAAGAAATGGATAAGAATATACTGAAATGTTTGCGTGTTCATTTATCAGAAAACTTAACATGGTGCAGCTGTCGGCTATCTCCATCATTTGCAAATTAAATGCACCTTTATAAAAGTGACAATGATTGTTTTTGCAGAAGTGGAAAAACCCGTCTTAAATTTTATATGGAACCTCAAGGGACCATGTGTAACTAAAGCAATCTTGGACGAAAAGAATTCACACTCTGGATTTCAAAGCTCACTATCAGTCCATGATACTCAAAACAATATTGCCACCGGAATAAAGCTATAGAGCAATGGAGCAGAACAGAAAGCTGGAAATAAGCTCTCGTGTATGTGGTTAAGGAATTTTGACAAGGGCTCAAGACCGTTCACAGGAAAAAGGATAGCCTAGAACAATCAGCGCCGGGGAAGTGGGATATCCATCTGAAAACTCACCTAACCCTCTACACAAATAAAATTCAAGGGGCTAGGGAGAGAGCTTGGTGATCCCAACACCTGCCTGGCAAGTTCAAACACCTGGGTTCAATCCCTAGTACTACCTTCCATGCCAACCCTGGTCCTAGAATCCCAGCTGCACCATGCTGGCCGCCAAAACCAGGCGTGGTGGCACATGTGCTGGAACTGCATAGTGAGACCCTATACCAAATAGATAAATGATTTTTAAAAAATCAAAGACAGGATCTAAAACTATGAAACTCTAAGAAGACCCATAGGGCAATGACTTCGTGGTAGATTTGGCAGTGATATCTTGGGAGATGCCAAAAGCCACAGGTATGGGGAGAAAATACACAAGCTGAAACTCCAAAATTTTAACAAGCTGAGCATCAAGGGATATTAATAAGGAGGCAGAAGATATATGCAAATTGTGTCTGAGATTGGTGTCAAAAATAGGAACTCCGAAGGCTCAACAACAAACCCAATTAAAAAATGGGCAAAGGTCCTGAATAGACATTTCTCCAAAGAACATTGCCAGTAAATACAGGAAAAGGTGGCAGGTCACCGATTCTGACTGGCATAGCATCTCAAATCCATCAGGTTGATTACTATGAAAAACAGAAAATAGGGGCTGGTGAGATTAAATGCCTCCCTGGCAAGCACAAGGAACCCAGGTTCAATTCCTGGTACCACATGTTGTGCCAGCCCCAATACCAGGTGTGATGGCACACACCTGTAATCCCAGCACTGGGGAGGCTGAGACAGGAGGATCACTATGAGTCCAAGCGGCATAGCAAGACCCCATACCAAATAGATATTTTTAAAAAATGTGAAAACAATATTAGGAAGGGTGTGGAGAAATTAGTATCCTTGGGTGTTATTTGTAGATCTGAAAATTCTGCAGCTGCAATAGAAAATAGCAGAGAGGTTTTCCAATAGGACAGAGGTTACCACATGAACCAGCAGTTCTACTGCTTGGTTTAA
>PVJA010034801.1:0-22286 GCA_004027025.1 Myocastor coypus | reverse complement strand
TTCCTGTTCAGTCTGACTGAACAGAGAAAAGAAAACGCAGAGCAGAAAAGGTGGGTGGCAGTTTGTTTTTGCCTGTTCCAATGCTTCACCTTGGTAGCCCTGCCGTGGCCCACAGGCAGTCCTTGCGGCATTGCCATGTAGATTCTTTGGGGGCAGGAAGTACCAGGCAGCATTTCCTCACTTCAGGGCACCGGACATCGAAGCAGTTCAACATGCTCAACGCACGACATCAAGACAATGACTGCTCTCAGTTCATAGTCTTCGTTCCAGCACCGAGGAATCCTCCTCTGAGTTCTAGAATCTCCGTACCTGGACACAGCTACTCCTCCTCAAAGACAGCTAAGTCTGTGGGGTCATGGTCCCTCGCCTCTTTACAAATCAATTGTCTTTTGGGCAGCCCTCCTTCACCAGCTTCATGTTTGCTGGATTGTGGATGCCATAACTCTCCTTAAGTCTCCTTGGGATCCACAGACCTTTCCTCTGCTTGTCTGGCTCTAGGCATTGGAATTCCTTCCACACTTCTGATTTGTGTGCAAAATGTGTCAGGGTACATATCCTACACTTATTTCACAGGGTCCCTCTAACAAAAGCACATTCTGAAGACCAGAGACATTTTTTTTCCTCTCAGTACAATCCCAATCTCAGCCCATTTTTATACTCCTGTTTCCAACAGGATCTGCCTTAACTTTTTGTGATCATTTATATCTGCTATCAATACCTGCCATTATTCAGCAGACTATCTTTTCCCCAGTTTCTCTGGGCATACTGCTTTTGCCTAGACTGGCTCCTTTCTCTTCTAAGCCTCTGGTTATCATGGCACTTTCAACCATGTTGTGTCCTGCAAGACTTCTCTACCTGACCTCCACAGATTCATCTGTTCCAGTAATTCAACTCTTCATCCTTCTGTACACCTAATCTGCCCCAGTGTCTTCTTTTCAGCATTGTGTTTGTGGAGGTGTATGTCTCATCTTGCCACTTTGATTTGCCACTATCAATTTAGAAATGAGAAATGATAGCTCCTTTCATTGAAAACTTAGCCATCCATATGAGTTTGCTTGCATATGTCAAATCTCTTCAGGGGATAGATAAAACTTTTCCTTCAACTCTATCTTTTTCCTCTATGGTTAGAGCTTCCCTTCTGTATATCTTGCTTATATTTACTCACAGGATATACTTTTGCTTTTAGGAAGTCATGCTTCGTTTCATTGGTAACATAATGGTGAACACTATTTTTGAAATAGTACACTGTAGGAGAATTCCAGGTTGAAAGCTATTGCTAATTAGCAGCTATGATGCCAGTCTTCCATGATTTCATATGGATTTAACATCATCACCTTGAGTGATCACATTTGGGAAATTTTGACATTGGAAAGGAACACTGTATGGCATGTTTTCGCAAGTATGAAGAAGTGTTAGGTATATTTAACATGGTTGTTTGTATTAATGTATAGCCTGGGTAGTATTCAGTTGGTGTTTCCTTTCCAGATGATATTCTTTCATATATAAACATCAAGTAGTTCAGGGAAGAAAAGGACTTTTTCCTATACTTAATAAGTAATATCATAGAACAAGAGAGTTGTTAACACCTCACCTAGTGGTGGGAGACTATATTTTCCCGAAAGTCAAGATCAGTGATAGAAAAACATTCTCTCAGGCTTTCACAGAAAGCAAAATGGCCTAGCAATGGTTGTGACTCATCCCGAAGGCTGACACTAACAACAGTTCTACAAAGTACTGTCTATGGTCCCAAACTTAATCCTGAGGGGATTTGACCCTGGAAGATACAAAAAAAAATAATGTTTTGTTATACAGGTCTTGCTTCGACTTGCCCTTGACCACCCAGCAAGAAAAAAAAAATGCTTAATTACAATGCATGAAACCCAGAGCTAGATTGGTGAGATGAGCTTTAGGAGGCTTAGATTCAATAGCCTCCAACATCACAAGCTTCACTGGTGGCCCACTGCAATTGCAGAACATTTGACTGTGTATGTATCTGCTTCCTCTTAGTCCAAAGAGAAGTATATTCTTTTCCTTTTTTTTAACATTTTTTTCTAAGCAACATCAATAGGGAGGTGGGTCATGCCCACACACTGTACTCTGTAGAACGATTGTGAGGACAATATGCAATATGTCAAGTTTCAAAGAAAAGAAAGGGGAAAAGAAAAAAAAGTAATGTTGATTTAGAAGGGTTAATGTTTAATTGTTTGATCAATGTTATATACCTATATGTATTAATCTAAACTGATCTGATGATGAAAATATGTAATATAACCATTGTTAAATTTAAACAATAAAAAATTGAAACTTGAAAAAAATAAACTGTGCTTAATGATATCGTTAAAAAAAAGATCAGTGGTAGGATGTTAAGTCTTATCCTTTCTTAAACTCATACATTATAATATTGTAAACCATATACATATTCTTACATTTATATTTAGTTACTGACATGAGTTGCTGTTATCATTTGTGTATAGATGTCCCCCGAAAGCCTCATGCAGTCATGGGGTGACTTCTGGAAACTGTAATTGATTATTGTGGAAATGGGTGCTGCACCTGCCCTGGGGCATGGGATTTACATTTCAACGTAAGGGAGGAAGAGAAGTTAGCTGCTTGAGATGCTGCTACCTGGCCCCTTAGCTTTCTTGCTCTTAGCTGCCACCATGAAAGATTGTCCTCTGCCATGTTCCATTCTACCTTGGAGCCAGCTGAATATGGACTGAAACTTCCAGTAACTGAGCTAAACAAACCTTTCTTTCCCTCATTATGAGAGTTGGGTATTTGTCCCAGCAACGAGAGAAGAATAACTAAGACAGAATTTGGTACCACAGTAGTGGGGTCATTGCTGTTACTAAACCTTAGTATGTGGATTACAAGTTTTGGGAAATTGCTTATGGAAAGAGATAGGAAAGGTTTGAAGAGGTCCTCTACTTGTGAAGAGCTGCAAAAGCTTCAACTGTTCTGTAGGGGAAATTCTTGTCAGAGCTCAGACCAGAAGACTGATAGAAAGTGATAGGTTCTGGCCCTAGCATGAATTACTAAATTATTATGGTGGTCATCTTGTTGTAGGCAACTGAATTAGATAGAAATATTATAGGCAGTCAGACAGGGCCAAGACCTCAAGGACGACATGGAAGACAAGCTGACTTTCCAGCTAGAGACAGACAGTCCTTCTCCATGGGCCAGATCTCAAGACAAGAGTAAACAGAAGCAAGTACTTACTTCCTTAAGGGTGGGCATCAGGGATTGATGTGCTAAATAAGTATCATTCACCTTAAAAGACCCTGAAAAGAGTCATGAGCCCAAGATCAATAGGTGGTATTCTTGCCTACTTGCTATGTGACTTGCCTTCCCATTGGATCCTGATGTTAATCAATTTGACCTGAGTGATGATGCTTGTAATCTCATTGGTGGATATAGTCTTTGTCCCACCTCATACTCACCTAAATGAGTTCCCACTTCTTCTGCTCTATAAAAGTCCCTGGAAGAGACAGCTTCCCCAGGGACACCCACTTGGCAACCCCCTTCTGTTGGACAGGAGCTTTCTTTCCCCAATAAATATGTTCTGCTCATTACCTCTATTTGTTCCTAAAACTCATTCTTCAGTTTTAGAGAACATGAACTCATCCCAGGTACTTTTCAGGTTGGGGATTGGTTTTCCCTATATGAGTTGGAGGTTCCCTATTAGAGGTTATCTACCTGAGATCAGTTTTTTTTCTTTTTCTTTTTCCTGCATCAATCTAATATGGCTGAAGCCATTAAAACAACAGCTTATCTTCCCAAATACCACCTCCCCCTTCTTCTCCAACTCAGCCCAGGGTACAATTTCCTTCCACTTGTCTCGCCACCTCCGGGAAGGCCCCAATCAGCTCCTCAGGTAAATCTAAACATCCTCCTCAAACCCCACCCCTGGCAAAAGGCCATAAAATCCTCAGCCTCCTTTTGTTCCAGTTCAGTGAATTCCTTATCTTCCCCGAATTCTCTGTGTCCTCCAAGAAAGTAAAGCCCCTTTCCCTTTTTCCTTCTGCCTGTTTCTCTGCTGGAACCCTATGGAAAACCTATCATTTTGGTGCTGTGACCTGGCGTGGTGAGCATTGTGGCTCCCAGGGCATCCGCTGCCCTGGTTCCTGGTGTTGATCTCCCTCACTGAACTGTCCGCTACTTCTCCTTTTGACTCTGCTGCCTGCCTGCAGTTGCTAGCTCTTGTACTCAACACTGGGCAGTTATTATTCACACAGGTCAGCCCCAAAACTTGTCTCAGGGAATTCCACCTCTTATTTTCCTCTCCTCTCAAAAATTGTGAGTTCATACTGGGTTCCCCACTAGTCTTCCTCAGCCATCTGGTCCCCTGCTCCCTGCTTTTTCAAGTGAGGACTAAGAATGTGAGTGTTGGCCCTGTCTCTCTCTCACTCACACCTGGCTGAAAAGTGATGGCTTTTTAGTAGGAAGTGATGTCGGGCTTTTGCCATAATCTTTGGCTCACCTTTTTATTCAGTCACTTTGGGAAATATTCTTTCCCACCCACCAAAACACATTCTGCTGGGCTATCTCTTAAAGAATCTCAACGCCTTTGGACTTTGAGACAATCTCAAACCTAAAGAATTAATTTTCTACTGTCAAACTTCTTGGACACAATAGAGTCCAGTGGCCTACAAAACTTTTGATCCACCAATTCTCCAAATTAAAAAAAAAAAAAAAACAGCTTATGTCACTACATCAGGAAATGATAGGATATCTGCTGTATTTGGGCTTTTTTTTCTCTTTGAGGATGTGTCTCTCCCTCCTTTGTCCATCCCTCTCTCAATGTCTCTCCGTAGTCTCTTAAGCCAAGAACAGATCAGATTGCCCTGCAGCCTGCCCTTGCAGCCCGTCCTCCCCGCCTGCACCTCCACTGACTCTGCCTCAGCCGCAGCTGCTACTACTCAGTTCACCCTCTAACCTTTAACTTTAACTTTGGGCAACTATAGATATGCCTGTTTGCTCCCTCCCCTGCCTTCCTTTTAGCTGCCAGTCTACATTCCTCCCCAAGCCCCCACCAATGTACAATCCAATCACAGTCTTTTTCTTCCAAAATCTCACTCTGAAAGAAAATCAAAAAACAAAATTAGTAACCCACTTTTTCTCCAACAGTATGTGCCCCTCCCTCTGCTATCCATCAAGCTAAAGACAATATAACAGCACATGGAGCCATGGAGCACACAGCCATTTGCAGTGGAGCCTTATGCTTGGCTTCTTTTCTCCTCATTCCTCACCCTCAGGCAGTAACCTCTTCAGGCAGTCTCCCAGTTCCAAGGCTCACACTTTGTCAGCGCTCCTCTATTGTGCTGTGCCTAGTCCTTATGCTCTGGTCCGTTTCTTTGCTCTCATGTAAAGCTGATACACTATATTAAACTTAAACTTAACACTTATATTAACTATAAATGAGAAGTCTTTACCTTTTTCCAAATTCTTCTAAGAGATCTCTGCTAAATGAGCTAAAAAAGTTCTGAATAGCCTTTCATAATTACGAACTTAAAAAGGTCATCATAATTTAGCCTGATCAAAAATATATTTGAGTGCACTCTCATTTTATAAAGATGTCTATGTGTCCTGTGTGTACTTGTTTGTTATGTGATTCTGTAACCTGATGTTCCTTCTTTTATTTGAGCTCTAAAATGTAGATTTAAAAGCATGCTTTCTCCTGAGTTACCTGCTGCCCTATGTGATATCAAAATTAATTTATAATTAACCACTAAAATGCGGAAAGATTGTTGTTGGACAGGACGCTGGATTGACAAATAGAGGGTGGCCAACCTTTGTTCATCAATAGAGAACTCCCAATAATCTCGTTAAAAGATACCCCCAATAATTTGGTCATTGGTTAAAAGGCAACATTTTTTCAAAAATTAAATAAGGTTTTCCCACCAAAGATGTTCAGTATAGTAAACCTGTTCTTGTGTTCCAAAATATTGTAGCTACAATGTAAATTTTCTTTCCAATTTAAAGATGCCTTTCTCTTATACTCTAGGTATTTATAATAAGAGGTTCTTATAAAGCCAACATGAAGTCATCAGTGAAATAATAACTTTGTTTTTTTCTCTAAAAGGACTTTATTTTTTTAATTTCATGCATGCTTACATCTCATTTTGCACTTTATTTTGAAGACTAAAAACAGAAACAAAAACAAATAGCAGAAAAGACAGAAACAGACTACTACACAACAATGCATGTTACAAACTTTCAAAACAGGAAAAGCTAATTAACAGTGGTTGTTATACTACCTATTTTTAATCATCAAATCTGTTGCTCAGATTAGGACATACAAGCTTGGGGAAATAACTGGAATATTGGCACTTTTTTCAAGAAATCTTAATTTTTTTCCTTGTCTTCTTCTTTGATTATTCACTTTTTTTTTTAACTGGGAAAAACACATATATATTTAGAATTAGACGGCTGGACTCAATTTAGATGATGCCAATTTTGTTGGCAACATCCAATGCATCATAATCAGGAGCCAGCTGAATATATGCCTTCTTCTGTCCGTCAAGCCTGTCTAGGAATAGCATGGGTGGCATGAGTGGAACTAGACATCTCAGGTAAAACAAACAAACAAACAAAAAAAACATTTGCTTGCTGACACGGAGAACACATATAGTTTTGTTTCATAGTGGGTATTGATGGCCGACCTACATGACTCCTTCAGACAGGACCTTTCCTTGCTGATGTCAGACACTATTCTTCAATCACAATTTCCTTGTGATCTCAACAAGTCCCATACCTATCATTGGGTGAGACCTCCTCCAAAAACTCCTTCTGTTTCACCCGTCTCTCCCCCCACAGTGTATATCCTACAAACACAACCTCAATGTACAGTCAGCTCCTCCCTCCCTCTTCCCTTGTTGACCACATACTCTGAGACACATCCAGTTCTACTCGTGCCACACATGCTGTTCCTAGACTAATGTGCCTCAAAGAGCCTACAGTATTTTTCTACATTCTCCAATACCTAATAGCTTCCAAACATCAAAACACATTCAAACCCATCATTCTTTGCCTCCTTACCATAGTTTTCTTAGAACTATCCATTGACTATATAATACCCTCATTCTTCCTGTACTCAAACCTAATGTCTCCTATTATTTAGTTCAAAGATCTCAGGGTTATTAATAATGTGGTTACTCCTATTCACCTGGTGACACCAAACCTCTATACTGTGCCCTCTCATATCCTTCTTTCCACTACTCCCTTTACTGTCCTAGACCTTAAAGATGTCTTCTTCACCATTCTCCTGCACCCAGTTTGCCAGAAATATTTTGCCTTCACACTGACTGATCCAGAGACTCTAATCTCAATAGCTCACATAGATAGTCCTGCTTCAAGGATTCAGTAATAGTTCACACTTCTTTAGCCTAGCTCTTGCTGCTGACCTCGAGACTCTTCATCTCTAACCCAGCTATTCCTTCAATATATCAATACCTCCTCCTTTGCAACCCCTCTCATGTCCTGGCCCTAAAACACACAGCTACTCTTCTCAAATTTCTTTCAGGATGAGGATACAGGGATTCTCCCTCCAAAGCTCAGATAGCTTCATCAAAAGTCAAATTTCTAATATTCACTCTGTAGAGGACTGCCTGAGCAGCTCTCCTTGACAGAAAAGCGACTGTCTCCATTTCAACTGAGCCTGACCCTGTTTACTTGTATTGAAATGTACAGAGCTGGCTAGGACTTCTCATTATCCTCTCAATTGGCCTTAAGTAGCGTGTGTTGGTCTAGCTGAGGTGCTGGTGGTAATTTTTGAAGATGGCACGCGTGTTTCCCTGATAACAGGAGGAAGAGCCAATGCTCCACGGGGTCAACTGGGATTGAGCCTCGAGATAGAGGCTATGACTTCCCCGGGCTTGAAAGATTACACATCAGAGCTGAAGCTCCAGACCCCCAAAATATTAGATACTATCTCGATAACTTAATAGAAATTACTTCCTTTACATATCCTCTCTGAATATGGTAGAGGTAAATACAGGCCTCCGACCTAGCCCACAGTGCTCACCTTCTTCCCACAATTCCCTTCAGTACTCACGTTCTTCCCACAATTCCCTTTCATAAGCCACTCCCCCTTCTCCAATAAATAAAACCCGAGTACAGCCCTGGGTCACCCTCTTGGTTCCAGAAAGCCATCTTCATGGCTAGCATGGCTAGACTTAGACTTAGGACCCCTCGGCTCCCCCAATAATTACATATATATATATATATATATATATATATATATATATATATATATATGTCTTATTGTCTTTTTATCACTGTGGCTTGTGCTGGGAGTGGTAGATTAAAATTAACTTGGTGAAATTCCAATAACGGGTTTTTAGGATTGTAAGTTTAGACTTCTTGGGCCAAGATAAGAACCAAGAAGGGACTCCAGAATCACCCTAACTCACACTATTCGTATAGTCACTGCTGACCACAAAGCCCTTCTTCATGACCTTCAGGTGCCCACCACAAAATAACCGATTTCTTTGTCTGGCTAACTTCTTCTACCTCTGGGTTCCCAAATTGCTTCCCTAGCACAGCCTCTCTATAAAACATCAAAATGTTCCTTGTTAAGACCCCTTGACCCTTCTGCTCCTATACATTCCTCCTTTTTCACAAGCTAAAGCAGTCCCTCTTAAGGGCCCTAGCTCTCTCTTTATCCAATCCAACTCAGCCTTTTACCTACCTTATATACTTCTTTTCAGGGTCACAAAACAGTGCGCATTTTATGACATAAAAAGAGACCATCTTTTCAGGCAGAAGTCTACCTTTCTAAACAACTATAGACAACATAGTTGGCAGACATAGTTGGCAGATAGACTCCATATCTCCACACAGCAGCTGCCCCACCATATAACAAATGCACTTAATGTTCACAGTGGAGCTTTCTATTGTTATTTCCTCCTGTAGCACTCTCAATCCTGCCACCATCTGTAACTCTACTAGGGCCCTCAAGTACGTTCTGTCCAGGTCCTACAGATGACCTTGACTCCTTTTCCTCACAGTGATACAAAAAAGAAAAAAAAAACACTAAAGATAGATACTCCTCTTCAACATGGTCATGGTAAAATGAGAAAGTGAGATCATAGCAACTCCTTTCACTACCCTTCCTGTGTCCTTTAATCATGATGACATGTACTCATAACATGCTGTCTTTTTAAACTTTTCAAGGTTTCTTCAGTTTCTGCAAGCTGTCACTAATAATAAACTTCTGGTCCTAGCTGAGATACCTGGCACTAACTTCTACATGGGCATGAACTGGTATGCTATCAACTCCCCTCACCCCTAAGACGATGCCCCATTTCAGCAGGAAGCAGTCTAAGAGACACATCACCCCTTATATAACAACCAAAAGTTGGGAATGATAGGTTCTGGCCCTAGCATAAATTGCTAAATCATTATGGTGGTCATCTAATATGGCTAAAGCCCTTAAAACAACACCTTATCTTCCCAAATAACCTCCCCCCTCTTCTCTAACTCAGCCCAGGGTGTAATTTCCTTTCACCTGTCCCACCACCTCAGGGAATGTCCCAGTCAGCTTCTCAGGGTAAATCTAAACATCCTCCTCAAACCCCATCCCTGGCAAAAGGCCATAAAAGCCTCAGGCTCCCTTTGTTCTAATTCAGAGAATTCCTTATCTTCCTGGAATTCTCTCTGTGTCCTCCAAGAAAATAAAGCCCCTTTTCCCTTTCCCCCCCCTGCCTGTTTCTCTGGTATGACACCATGGAAAACCTATCAGAAAGCTGGGTGTGAAGACCAGGCTGGAGAAGTTTCTGTTGAGAAGGACTGCACTGGTTATTGGACTCCAGATTATTTGTATTTTAACTTGTCAGAGAAGTTATCGGCATTTTGTGCATGTCCAGAGACTTTGCCTAAGACTGAGATTAAGCGTGATGGACTGATTAATCTTTCAAGAGATATTTCAAAGCAGCCAAATATTGGAGCAGTGGCACGGCTGCTTTTGGAGGCTTTTAGCTAGGTTTATGTTGAGAATGAAGAGCAAGGAGCCCAGCCAGTTGGCTCAAAATGTTGAGTTTGGTCAGACAGCAAGTTCCAGGAAAACTGGACTGCAAAGATGGAGCTAAGATGATCTCCATTGCTGAGAAAGAACCAGAGAATGGAAATGATGGCCTGAGGGCATCACAGGAGGTGGCAGCTCTCCACCCTTTGCAGCCTCAGAGTTGCAGAAGTCAGGGACTTTGCCTGGAGGGGACAGCTGCTCTAGCCCTTTGTTCCAGAGGCAGCAGCACCAAGTTTGAGACTGGTGGCAGCATAGAGGATTTATTCCTCAGAATCAGGGTCAGAGCACTCAGCAATCCCCGCACTCAACCCCTACAGCTAAGAGAGAAGGAAGCCTGGCTAATGTTCCAGCTAGCAGCAGACCTTGGCATCATCCATGTGGCAGTGATTTAGGAGTTCTGAGGTTTAAACGGCTTCCATCTAAATTGCAGAAGCCTTGGAAGGCTGGACAGTGTGCCCCTGAGAGGGTGCCTGTAAAGCTGTGAGTGAGAAGCCTACTCAGTGGAAACTCCAGACCTTTGGAAAAACCAGGAATGTGGATTGTGCAAAGAGGGAGCAAATCCAGCCTAAGAGAGAAGCCATGGTGATGCAGGAAGCAAAATCTGATCTCAGGGTAGATGACCTCTGAAATGACATAGGGGCAAAGTTATCCTCAACCTGAAAAGTACCTGGACAAGCTCGTGTTCACTAAAACCAAAGAATGAATTTTAGAAACAAATGGAGGCTTTGAACAGAATAAATTTATTAAGAGAAAGACAGCTGTCTGAGAGGACAGACAGAAGGGGGACCCAAGCAGGTTGCCTAGGAAGTTGTCTTCTCTAGGGGTTTTATAGCAAGTGGTGAGGCAGGACAGAGGTGAAAGCCATGGGAACTCGCCTAGGTAGACATGAGATGGGACAAAAACTATGATCAGCCAATGATATAACAAGCACCATTACTCAGGTAAAATTGATTAAAATTGGAATCTAATGGGAAAGCAAGTCATGTAGCAAGCAGGCAAGAACACCACCTAATGAGCTTAGGCTCCTGACTCTTTGTAGGCTCTTTCAAGGTGATTGATACTTATTTAGCATATCAATCCCCGATGCCCACCCTTAAGGAAGTATGTAGTTATTTTGTTCACTCTTGTCTTGAGATCTGGCCCATGGCAGAGTATCTGTCTCTAGTTGTAAAGTCAGCTTGCCTTCCGTGCCCTCCTTGAGGGCCTGGCCCTGTCTAATTGCCTATGATATTTCTAGCTAATACAGCTACCTACAGCATTCAAATCAATGGTATGTAAAATGGTGAGGTTCCCATACACTATCTTTGTCATCTCTGTTAAAGTCATTACTATTTACTTGGTAAAAATAATTTTGCCTGTATTCATAATTATCCTGTTGGTTTTATTTGACTCATTATGTTTCATAGTTTCTTTGATTTGTCTCCTCCAGATTCAAAGCTATATGCCTACTGAAGATAAAAATTCCTGGTGTCTATTGAGAGCCACCTCTGGAGAGTATCTCTGACTGCCAGTTCACAACTACATGCCCATTCAGCCTGAGGAAGCTAGATTTGTCATCGCCCATGATTCCCTCATGGTAGTTCGGGTTACTTCTTCAGAGCAGGGAATGTTGTAGGCAGTTGAATTAAATAGAAATATAGGCAGTCAGACAGGACCAGGCCCTCAAGGAGGACATGGAAGACAAGGTGACTTTCCAACTAGAAGCAGACACTTCTCCACCGTGGGCCGATCTCAAGACCAGAATAAACAAAAGCAACTATATACTTCCCTTGGGATGGGCATCAGGGATTGATATTCAAAGTAGGTATCTATCACCTAGAAAAGGCCAATGGAGTCACTAACCAAACCTCCAACAGGAAGAGCTTGGATTTAATCTATTTTACCTGAGCAATGGTGCTTGTTATCTCATTGGTTGAACACAGTTTTGTCCCACCTCATACCCACCTAAGCCAGTTCCCATGTCTTCTCCACAACCTTAGACCTGCCTCATCACATGGTTTTCCTCTATAAAATTCCCTGGAAAAGAAAACTTCCTGGGGGCTCCTACTCGGGAACCCCCTCTTGTCTCTCTCTCTCAGACAGGAACTTTCTTTCTCTCAATAAATATGTTCTGCTGAATACCTCTGTTTGTTCCTAAAACTCATTCTTCAGTTTTAGAGAACATGAACTCATCCCAGGTACTTTTCAGGTTGGTGATCAGTTTTCTCTCTATCATTTGGAGGTTCCCTATTGGAGGTCATCCACCTAAGATCAATTTTTTCTCCCTGCATCATTGGGAGCTACATCTACCTACAGTGCTGTAGGGACAGAGCCACATGCAGCTTACAGTTTGCCACAGAGTGCTTTGGATGTTCCACAAGGACCTAGAGGATTTAGTGTTGGTCCTTCTGGATTTTGGTCTTGTGCTGCTCCCAGTGCTTGGTATCTTGCTGTGTGTACCTTTTGGAATGATAATGTTTGTATTGTGCCTTTGAATGTTGAATGTGTTTAAATTATTATTTCTACATGGACTCACAGAGACTTGGGACTTGGAATTTTCAGCAATGCTGAAACTGTTGGGACTGGCAACTCTTAGAAATGGACTGGAATGTCTTTTGCATAAAGGGGTGTGCATGGATCTTTTAGGGTCCAGGGGCAAAGTGTTATGATTTGTGTATAGGTGTCCCTTTACAGCCTCATGCAGTCATGGGGTAGCTTCTGGAATTTGTACTTGATTATCGTGGAAATGGGTGCTTGGCAGGCGGGGAGCAGGTGATTTGCATTTCAATGTAAGGGAGCAAGAGAAGTTAGCTGCTTAAGCAGCAGCTCTCTCCCTATGCTCTTGCTCTTAGTTGCCACCAGGAAAGGTTGCCCTCTGCCATGTGCCACTCTGCCTTGGAGCCATCTGAATATGGACTGAAGCCTCCAGTAACCTTAAGCTAAATAAATCTTTCTTTCCCTCATTTTGAGTGTCAGGTGTTTGTCCCAGCAATGAGAGAAGAATAACTAAGACACTTGCTATAAAACAACATGTGTGTATTGCCAAAATAATCACTATTGATGTTACAAATGCATAAGAAAATTTAGTGGTGGCATGAGTTTCCTACAAGACTACTTTTGTCCTTTCTTCACTGCAGATGGGTTTAGTCATCTGATCAATCAAAGGTAATAAAAGGCATCAGCTATATAGAAAGTCACAGTTCCTGGAAGGCCCAGTAGCCAGTTCACACTATCCCACTGCAAAGACCTCTGGCTTCTCAGCACTTGCAATGATTCAACAAGTTGTGGATTTTTCATAAATATGATCACATTAATGAGATTCCCTAAGGGTATTAACTTCTTTGGGCACACTGAAGCATTTATCTCCCTTGACAAGTAACTGTCCAAGGTGAGCACTTAGAAATTGTGTTGACCAAATCTATTTTTCAAATGAGTACATTAATTATTAATGCAAAGATGTTTCTTATGAGACTGAAAATTAAGATGCAAAATTTGTATTGGAAAAGATATCTTGGATGATGTAAAATACTCACGGAGGAATCTTCTTTGCTGTCATCCTCCACAGCATGTGGAGTGCGGAGAATCCTCAGAAGCAACTCTGACCCCTCCCATTTGTCAGATGGTAAATTCTCAACTTGCAGGCTGACATGTTTCCTTTCAACCATTTCCATAAGCACTGGACAGTTATGGAAAGCTGAGATACTCAGAGAAGCTAAAGGTGGATTAAAAGTTGAGGGCCAGGGAGATACCTCAGCAGTCTGATTGCCTGCCTGGCATGCACAAGTTCAATCCCTAGAACTGCATGCTACACTGCCCCTGCAGCATGCTGGCCAGTGAAATGGGGTATGGTGGTGCAAGCCTGTACTTCCAGCTCTGGGGAGGCTGAGACTGAGAGGATCATGAAAAGCCCAAGCCTTATAGTAAGAACATATACCGAATAAACAAGTAAATAAATCTTCCTTCGAAAAGTGGTTGGCTGGTTTCCAGTATCCTTACATCATCACATATTTGAAATCCTGCACTTGAATTCGGCATGGAAGAATATAGAACATAGTACTGGGAAGGAGCCCAGGCTCTGTGTGACAAAGCAGGCTTGTGCATTTGCTGAACCAATTTATGACCATTTGATTATCCTCAGACTGCACTTTTTTAGTACATCATAGTCCATCTTTTTATTTATCAGGGCATGAAGCACCATCTCCCAGAGTGACTCACACTAGGATGCAGGCTGATGGGAGTTCTGAGACATGGAAAACTACAGTGTGCACTGTAAGATATGGTCCTCTGCTCTGAATCTTCAGACTCATGTTTAGAACTTCCAATGATGAGTCTGCGATGGGGGAGAGGGGAGATGAAAATTGCACACATGGCACTCTAACACTGCATGCTCTTTTCAGGGGATACACATGCACATGCACAGGCAGAGGTCAGCATTGGGCGATGGTAGAAGATCAAGAGGGCTGGAGAGTGTTAACCTGAGTGTCCCAGCTCTGCTTGCTCCTCTGTCATGTTACCCCCTTTCAGTGCTGCTCAGAGGAGAATGTTACCTCAGATCACCACGTGGCACCTTTCTAGACCTCTGTGAGTCCTCAGAAGGATACTTTGGGGACAATTACATATGTTGCAATGTGGGGCACCCAATACAAGCACACAGGAAAGCACACATGCAGAGGACTGGCAGAATAGCTTCAAGAAACTGAGGCAGACTTTTATGTGATGGTTGAAAGCAATGTTACTTAGCAAGAGCAAGTTCACTTCAAGAGTGGCATGCACTGAATGATACCCTGTCCAGAAGCAGTGCCACTGAGATAGAGTGGACACACATGTATGCGTCCCGTCCTTAGGCAAGGTTCATTTATCCTCTGAGCATAAGCGGCAGTGAAAGCTGCACACAGATATGAGGCTTAGGGTGGCCCAGACCTCCACCATCTGATTTCTTTTCACCTGAGAATCTTGACTGAAGTTCTCATTCTTCTTTTTTTAATTTTTTAAGAATTTTTTAAATTTAATTTTATTTTTTTCTTGTTTCAGAACTTTTGTTTGTTTGTTTATTTTTATGGCTGGCTCAGCCTGCCCTTAGGGCAGGGCTGGCACACCATGTGGTGCCGGGGATCAAACCGCCGTCCCTGCAGCCACCCAAGCTTTCCTAACCAGGCGCTTTAGACCACTAAGCCATCCTGCTGGGCCCTGTAGTTCTCATTCTAACATGTTACTGTGTTACCCTTTTTGCAGAGACCATGGAGTTTTGAAGGGAGCTCATAGGAGTCTCTCTGGCTCGCTCATTTGTCTGGGTTCTTAATATGGGCAGGACACCGTGTTCAAAAACTTTTTCTCCCAAGCAGTACAATACTTTTATGTAAGTGGCTTATTCCTACCAATATTTAAATATCAGAATGGAATTCTAAGGCATTGAAAATGTATTGTTTCCCTAAATATAGCATTGTTAAGCCCCTTTCATGCTACAGCCAAAACAATTTTTCTTGAAAAATGTGCTTTCTGAAGGGAAAGGTTACTTGTCCTGCATGATTCTGTCACTTGTCCCTTGCCTGTCTGAGAACTATATGACAGAGAATGTCATACAGCGGGTGAGTGGCTGATCTGCAACTCAATCCTTCGTGTGTCTTGCTCAAAATCTTTGGATTTTGAAAGGACTGATCATGAGCTACACTCCGTGGTTTGCTTTTCCTGGGAAAGTAATGGTTGCTAGCTCACAGTTTGGCTGATTTCCTTTCGCTAGCTAAAAATGTAAAACGAGCAACAGTTTGCTTTATTTCCAATAGCTCATTACCGGCATGTAAAAGCCTCAGAACTGACTGCATGCACTGGCGTGGACTCTCAGCTTTTTATAGCAGGAAGCTGGACTGGGTCACAAGATTTCCTCTCTCTGACATGAATTACTCTGTGAGACAGTTTGCATGTGCTTGTCAACCTTGATCATGAGTGTACAATTCTCAGAATCCTACTTTCTTTAAAATCCTAAAATGATTGCAGCATTTACTCCCCCCTACCCACCGAGTCTGTTATTCACAAGCACATTGGCTTCAGTGTGAATTATCTAAGCCAGAGTTTATGTGCTGAGGAACAATTTTCTCCTCACAGATTTTCAAATATACAGTTAATATTCTGTAGCCCTCAGGAAACAGAGGCTTATGCTATAATCTCATGCCAGTTGTCATTTGTTTGTCATTCTGAAATTTGTATATAAATTCTTATTTATGTATTTATTTTGCTTTTTTACACTATTATTTTATTAGTGCATGTTTGTACTACATGCAAATGATACTCATCTTGGGGAGTGCCTACATGTATCTACTGTGGCTTAATTCTTTTTAATTCCCTTATCCTTCCTTTCTGCCTTCCTCCTATTATTTTCATATCCATATATTTCTTATTGATTTATTAACCTTAACTGTTGCTAGAACATATAATGTTTACATTCACTGAGGTTAGAAGATTCCTGTAAATGCTATATCTTTATTGTACTTGCTTTTACACTGACCAATAATCTACTAACCTTCTTCATAGGCATACCTTAGTCTTTTACATTATAGTATACTAGTATTTAGTAACTGAAACTGGAACATGATTCTGTGTTGAAGAGACAAGGATAAATTAGAGACAAAAGGAACCAAGATATATCAAGTTCAGTTGCCAATGATCAATATCATTATGTATATGTAAAACATACCAATAAACTTACTTTAAAACAAAGGATTTTATTCTTCAGTCTCTCTTTCCTTCCTTTGGAATGTCTTTTATATGAATATCATTTTAATCAAATGTCTATGCTATGAAAAGTCTGAGATATTGTCTTAAATACTTCTTTCTTTATGTTAGGCATGCAGTTATGTAAATGATGTGTACTTCCCAGTTTCTGTAGAAAGCTAATATCAGCAAGAATATTTTAAAGCAAATTCTGATTTCTATGGCAACTGAGATATTTCAGTATATTTTGGAAGCAGCAATAATTACTGAGGATATTAAAGCTGGAAGGAAATACTAGCACCAGCAAAAAAAAAGTATAGCCTAGCAGATATCTGCTATCACTATGCGATTATGTGTATGAATGAGAGAGATAGATAGAGAGAGAGAGACAAGATGGAGAGAGAGACACACAGAGAGACAGATGGAGACAGAGAAATAGACAGGGAGAGAAATAGAGACAGACAGACACACAAAGACAGAATGTGTCTGTGATGGGAGCATAAGTAATGAAGTTGATAAGAGGGTCATCAGACATCTTATTCTAATGAAGAGTCTGGATGTTGCTTCCAGAGAGAGTCTGAAATGATGAGTCACCTGTCATCTTTTCTGTGTTCAAAGGTGATATCTGATATATAAAAATATTGAATCTGTATCCTTTGAAACAGAGGTCTCTGAATGTTTTTGATGTGATGCCTCCTATTTTTAACACATTTAATCAGTATCTTCAAAGATGAGTTATTTTTCTTTTACTTCAAGTAAAAAATAACTTTATTTTGCCAGAGACAGAATTTGAAGGACTAAAATGGGTACGACTGTGTTAATGTGTGGAACATGATTACCTACTTATTACTGTGGCAAAATGCTTGAGATAATGAACTAAAATAAGTGAAGATTTATTTTCATTCATGATTTCACAAGTTTCATTTAACGGTCCCTTGGTCTCCTCATTTTGTGCCTATGGTGAGACAAAATATCATGGTGGGCAATAAGTGGCAGGTCAAAGCGCCTCATCTCAGGGTGGTTGGGAAGAAAAGAGACAAAGGGAGCAGAATCTCAATATACTTGAGGTCACTCCCAGTGACTTAATTACTTGCAGTAGGCCCTACATCTAAAGTTTGCACCCAGGGTTAGCCAAATAACTCAGGAGATTAAAGTGCCTGCTTAGGCAGACACAGGAGCAGAGGATCAATCCCCAGCATGCTATACCAGACCTGTCCTGGGAGCATTCTGAGACGGCGTTTGAGACTGGGTCTGGTGGCAGGGACCTATAATCCTAGCACTTGGGAAGCTGAACACAGGCAGAACACTAGGAGTCCAATCTATGTAGTGAGACCCTGTAGACCCTGTATTAAAATATGAAAAAAACATACATTTCCGTTATTCCAGCCCTGCCCTCTGGGCATGTTGAGATGGCAGTTGAGACTGGGGATGGTGGCATGTGCCTGTAATCCCACTTCTTAGTAGGCTGTAAACAAGCACATTACTAGGAGTCAGATCTAATATTGAGACCCTGAAGACCCTGTAGACCTTTCACTAAAATACAAAACTAAAATTAATAATAATAATAATAATAATAATAATAATAATAATAATAATAATAAAGTTTACACCTGACAGGGACATCAACTGACAACCAAATTTTCAACACATGAACATTGGGAGGACATCTGAGATCCAAAGACAGCAGGAACTTTGGGGTCTATATTGGGCTCCACTCAAGTGGCTAACATATGCACTAACAAATGTTGCCTCTTTGAAAGATAAATTTTCTGTTCTAATGCTGCTAATTACAATCTGTAAGTATCTTCCCCATAATTAGTTTAGTATAAGGTACAAGGTCCCTTAAAAGGTTCTGATTTTTGTTTTGCATTTTAGAAGTGGATGTGGCTCATATTCTGGTTGTTTATGTATTGTTACATTTGAAAAGAAAGTCCTAGTGTCTGGATGAATTATTGTGCAGTTGTTATAATATGGGCTCTAGGAGGAAATAGGTGGTAAGTTAAAAATATCTAAGTTTCTTGTCACAAAATATTTATCTTTTTGTTTAAAAAGATTTATTAACACACAATATCAGTCCATATTTATGAGATATAATGTGATATTTGGATTCTTGTATGTACTTCTGAGGCATCAACTCAAAACTGTTAACATATTTTGATCACTTTAATCTTATATTACTACTATATGGTGAATTCATTGAAATTCCTCTCTCAGCTACTGTAAGCTATATATATATATATATATGTATATATATATATATATATAATGTGTGTATATATGTATATTTAAACTACATTCATTCTCTACATAATAGAATATCAGAACTTATTTTAACAAACAATAATATTGTAACTATTGATCAATATCTAACTCTTTGTCTCTTCCCTCTATTTTCCTCAGTCTCTGATAATTATTCTTCTCTCAAATTCTAAAGGATCAATATTCTTTTAGATTCCACATAGGAGTGAGGTTGTCTGACTTATTTGTCTTAATATAATATTCAGCAATCCATTTATGTTTTCACAAATGACAACATTTCATATTTTTTATAACTGGGTAGTAGTCCATTGTGTATACACACCACACTATATTTTTTCTATTATAAAGGGAAAAAAGTTTGATATACAAAATTTCAAAACAACCAATATGCAGTTAGAAAGCAAACTTATGACTTCTGACTAAGATCAGAGACACCTGCTTCTGAGTGGGCTAGAAAGGAAACGTGTTTTTTGGCAAACAGCCATATTACTATGGATATATTGATGGTGTCATACATGAGGAAGTATGACATAGGCATTGTTACCTGACAGCTGAAGGTAAAATCATGAGGGCCATGAAGTGTCAGCTTACCAGAAATGGGGATAGTTACAGGAGGGGATGATTGTCAGAAGGACATTCTATTTTCCATAGGCAGTATGGTCCAAAGTTTGCACATGATTTTGTAAGAGGGCTGGGATTAGGGCAAAATTTGCACAGTGATCCCGATTGTTGCAGTGAAATCAGATGCCAGATGAATATATAATAAAGCTTTTGAAAATATTTTTGAGATCTTGGGTCTTTATTGCTATAGCGTGGTTTTCAGTGTATCAGGCTTTGCATCACATTAGGGAAGATTTTATCATTACTGGCTGCATCTGGTAGGAAAATTAAAGTCTCAGAAATTGTAAGAGAACTATGTATAAACATAAATGCAGATATAGATATACATATAGATATATAGATATAATTGTAGATAAGGTTACAGAGAGATACAGAAATAATTTTATCCCTAGATGATGGATGCTATCATTCCCAATTATGGATTCCAGGAGTGAGAATTGAACAAGAAAAAATAAAGAATGGTATAATGACTGACTTTGACTGATTTTTTTATTACGCCATTCATTTTTTTAATCTTAAGAAGAACAAAATATACTAGACAAAACATTAGACATGATATGTATTTCAACAAAAGATGATAGAAATTCAACAGTGCTTGTTATATTACAAATTATTGTCCCTCATTTTCCTTAATCTGGTCCCATCATCTAATCCCAGAATATATCCTCTTGTTTCTGACTAGTTTGCTCATGAAGAATGTGAAACACCAGGCCTTCCTGAGAAGGGTAAGTCATCAGCGAAAACTATCATGATACTCTTCCTACCCTCCCAAAGCAATAAACAAGGCAGAAGAACAACCCACAGCAAGTGAGAGCTCACTCCACTCATTGTAGGGCTCACTTTCACTGAAGATGAAAATGGAAATTCTACATGGACTGCATAAGATACCTTCTACGTTAGTACTGTTTTTGGTAGTACAGAAAATTTATTTCTCAAAAATAGAAAAGAACAAAACAAAACAAGCAAGAAAACAAACAAGCCTACACAAAATTGGTACCTAATTCACAAACTTCTACAGGCAGATCTTCTACACCATAGAGCTGCGGTTAATCAGTGAATGGACGATCAAGGAAACAACTCACAGGAAAATTATCTACATAATTCTTTAAATAGTGAGACTAATAGTGCAGCAAAACATGAAGCTACCAACACTCTCTCCATTCCCTGCTTCTTGTTCCCTCTTGTACCTTACTGCAAACTGTAAGAAAAAGCACTGCACAATATCTGGTAGTAGAACAGAGGAACAGTGGTACCTTCTCCCTGAAAGTTTGATACTTCAGGACTCTCCAGTTCAACCCTCATCTGAAAAGACTTCCAAAGGCACAATTATACATGGAACTGTTTAGATTTCAAAGCAGCAGTACAGACCACTGGGCAAAAACTTCACTAATCCCAGCCCTCTTACCAAACCATGCCCAAGCTTTGGACCATGCTGTCAATGGACAATGGACTGCTCTTATGGGAATCAGGCCATTCTCTGACTACTCTTACTTGAGGTAACCTGACATGATGGCCTTCATGGTGTTGATTGCAGTTGGCATGTACCAACATGTGGATCACAAGTCCTCCTGTATGACATAATCACTATATCCCTGGTAACATGGCTGCATGCCAGTTTATTGTTTTCCTTTCTTGTCCACTCCATAGTAAATTTCTGGGGCTGGGTTCTGTAGAATAAGTGCTTGCCTGGCAAGTACAAGGGCCTGTGTTCAATCTGCAAAGAATTAATTAATTAATTAAAAAATGAAAAATGTGGCAAATGTCTCAGATCTTATTCAATAGTCACAAATTTGCTTTCCTCTTCTTTATTGGTTGATATAATGAAGAGGCTAATTAGAACAGCAGCTGAAAGTAAATTTTTATACTTTTTATGCCATGTAAATTTTATTCTTTCTTGTTACTGTCCCAAATCCTGAAATTTCTAATTGAGAAGTGATAGCCTCAGAAATATAAGTATATAAGTACATCAACATATCTGCCAATTGATATCTATATATTTATATGTATATGTGTATTTGAATTTATATTTAAGTATAGTTCTAATCTTTGTGTTTTGTACCTTTGTACAAGGAATCAATCTCATGACCTCATGCTAACCAGGCAAGCACTTGTGCTGCTGAGCTATATTCCTGACCCTGTAACTCTATTCTTAAAACTTTTCTGAGCCCTTCAATTTCTTGTCAGTTGTAGCCAATGATGACACCAACTTCCCTAATGTGATGTAGCACATCAAATCTAAAGCTAGAACTACTACAATTTTGTATTTCCTTGAATTTCCAAATATCTGTGTCAAAATTGTGTAACTGCTTATATCACGTTGTATGGAAAGTTATTAGAATATCAATGATAGCCAGAAAATATCATTTCTAAGCTAAGTCAAAGATATTTGATACTCAGAAAGCCAGTGATTATAAGCCCAGTACCTATGTTATAGAGTAATAGTATCACAAAGCTTTTCTGCTGGAGGGTTGAAAATGTAAGTTAACAGACCTACAATTGGAGGAAAAGAAGGGCTATAAGGATAGCCAATATTTTGGCCCTAGCCCTTCAAGGTCAATAAAGACCCAGGATATAAGAGAACCTGTGCTGTAATATCCTATAACTCAGAGGTGTCCCAAATTTCCTGGTCAAGGAGATTATGGGACCTCAGAGGAAAGGGATGAATGAACTGCAGTGCGTCTAAGGAGAGTCACCCAGA
>PVJA010034800.1:0-13739 GCA_004027025.1 Myocastor coypus | reverse complement strand
GTGCGCCACCACGCCCGGCTTAATGCCATTTCTTTTAATTAGTGAAAGAAGTCTTAGTACTGTGTGTTGTCTATTTCAGAACGTATATCTCACTGTTTCATGCTGGTGTGGTTTTTTTACATTAAAATAATAATTGTGATTTGGTTTTATTTATTTATTATTATTATTATTATTATTATTATTATTATTATTATTATTATTATTATTAGTCTTTTTGAGACAGGGTCTCACTATGCAGTTCAGGCTGGCCTTGAGCTCACTTCTGTAGCCCAGACTTGTCTTCAACTTGCACTGATCCTCCTGCCTCGACCTCCCGAGTGCTGGGATTACAGGCGTGCGCCACCACAGCCCAGCTGTGATTTACTTTTACAAACATTACACTTTTGGCTGTGTTTGTGAAGCTCAACCTGAGATGACTAAAACAAGGCAATGAGTTTATACAAACTTGTTTTGAAGCACGCATGTCCATTTGCATCCTTTAAATCCTCAGATTCTGTACCCTTGTTGATTCCTGTATCAAACAGGAACCTTTATTATTCCTTTTTTATTTTTTTACAGTGCCTGACATTTACATTGTTCAGAATTTTTTTGTATTATCTGCTTTTTAAAAATTCTAATAAGAAAGAAATAACAATGAGACTGTTTCAAAACACATTAGTAGGACAGCCACAATAATTAATACAATGCACATTGTTGTCTTCATAGTACAAGATGTAGACATAACTTTTTTAAACACTATTGGTACAAATATTTCTTCTCATTAAACTAAGAGAAAGTAGTTGTATGTATAATCCAGTAGTCCATAATAGTAGTGGGTTACCAGTAGAACTGGCAATGTTGGAAGCTATTGACTTGAGCCTTTTACAGCTCAGCGTATTAATCTGGCTTTACTTTTTATACCTTGCAGTTAAACTTTTCTGCTGGGTGGTTAAGATCAAGTTAAAGCAAGATCTACATAACAAAAGCTGTAAGCTTTGTACCTGACAACGTCAGTCAAATCCCCTCGGGATTTACCCTGAAATCATGTACAGCAGTTTATAGATTGTTAAGTGTCAGCCATCTGGATGGGGCATGGCCATTGCTTGACCAATTTTCTGTCTTAAACAATGAAGAGACAGCAATCAGAAAAGTTAGGAAATATGGCAGGAGCAAAACCATGTACTTATGTGCACAGGGTGATTTACACAATGGTCCCAAGAATCTCCAACAGGTTTTTGAAACTAGCAGTTAACTAGCAGAATTCTCACCCTGAGTAATTATATATATGCTAATATCTGTGAAGTAAGCAACTACATTAAGGATAGCAATGTGTAATACTAAAACCTTGCTTGGAATACTAGTCATTCTGGTCTTTTAGGTGCGTGCTGCTTATTTTTTGGGGGAAGGGGTTGCAGGGGTCAAACTCAGGACCTTGCACTCACCAGGCAAGCACTTATTCCACTGAGCTATCTCCCCAGTCTGTGCACTGCTTCTAATGTCATATCAATTATTGCTATACGCTCAAGTAAAAATTTTTTAAAGGGTAATAAAATAGAATAAGAAACAGGGAAAAAATGCCATAGGATTGTCCTGCTACAATTTTGTATATAGTTAGATTTCTAAATTTCTGTGCAAAAATATATAATTGCTTTTTTATCACATTGTATAGGGATTTATTAGAATATCAAGGATTGATGGAAAATAACAGTTCCATGTTAAGTCTAAGACATTTGATATTCAGAAAGATAGTGATGATAAACTCAAGTACCTATTTTATAGAGTAATAGTATCACTAAGCTTCTCTTCTGGAAGGTTAAGAATTTAAATTTGCAGACCAAAAATTTAGAGAAAAAGAAGGGCTACAAGGACAGCCAATATTTTGGCCCTAACCCTTCAAATTCAGCAAGGACTCAGGACAGAAGAGAACCTGTGATGTAACATCCTATAACTCAGTGGTGTCCCAAATTTTCTTTTCAAGAAGATTGTGGGGCCACAGAGGAAAGGGACTGACCATGTATTGTGTGGCTAAGGAGAGTCACCGAGAGAGACAGCATTCTCTCAGGCTTTCACAGCAACCACTGATGAATTCCTATTGCTTTGTTTAGTGAAATCTTGCATTGTTCCCAATGCTGCTCTTTTTCTTTCTCTCACTATTTTATATTCTTTAAAGGAAATGAAAAAAGAATTGTGCTTCTGAGGTGGATGAGCTTTGTGCTAGCAAACTACCGCTTCCAAGGGATGGCAAAGTACTGATCTGCAGTGTCTGCTGATTTCTACAATATGTGTCCTCCAGCCATAGCAGATTTCAAGCTAACAATTACCAGACAATGTGTAGTTTGAAAGATGAGACTGTATCTGCTGCCTGTGAGCTGGGAAGAGAGGCCGCCAGCAGACAGCAGCCTGCGTGTTTCCCTACGGCAATCATTTATTCACGTTAAGGGGACGCTAACTATGCTGTGATTTATCTATTAACTTCTTTTCTTAAAAAAAAAATTAATTAATTAATTAATTTTTACTTACTTATTTATTTATTTATTTATTTATTTATTTTGTGGGACCAGGGTTCAAACTCACAACCTTGCACTTGTGCCTCGGAGCTATCTCCCCAGCCCCATATTTATTTATTTTTTTCTTGTTTCAGAACCTTTGTTTGTTTATTCACTCATTTTCATGGCTGGCTCAGCCCGCCCGGAGGGCAGGGCTGGCACAGCATGTGGTGCCGGGGATCGAACCGCGGTCCCTGAAGCCGCCCAAGCTTTCCCAAGCAGGCGCTTTAGACCACTGAGCCATCCTGCTGGGCCCAATTGATTAACTTCTTGATGGACACTTCAGTTGTTCTCAGTTCTTGGCTGTTAGGAACTGCACTTCTTTGAATTTTCTTCTACATGTATTTTTGAGGTCACGTGCATTTTCTTGTGAGCATATACCTAGAATCATTGCTGTGTACATATTCAAGAGTAAAAAATTTGAGAGTTTTGGCCAGGCATGGCTTCATATGCCTGCACTCCTCACACTCCAGGAGGCTGGGGCTGGAGGACAGCGCGGTTGAGCTCAGTCTAGTCAACTTAGAAACCTACTGAGAAATTGCCTCAAATAAAAAGTAAGGACCAGAGGTGAGGCTGAGTGAGAAAGCACTGGGTTTGATTTACAGTAGCTCTCTGTCTCTGTCTCTTTCTCTGCCTGTCTCTGTCCTTCTCTGTTTCTGTCTTTCTCCTGTCTGTCTGTCTGTCTGTCTGTCTCTCTCTCTCTCTCACACACACACACACACACACACACACACACACACACAGAGATAAGCAAAGAAAGGACAATTTCAGAATTATTTAAGCATGTTTTTGTACCACTCTTGTAAGTAGTTTATACCACGTCATAGATCTTCCAGATCCCTGCCCACTGACTTGTATTTCCTTGGTAACTGATAAAAGAAAGCATCTTTTCCTATGTTTCCAACTTTCATGTTTTACACATGTTTTACCTGTTGTACAAATGTTCTATCTGATCTTCTATTGAGCTTTTTAAGTTTTACTATTGGGTTTATTAAGGGTTTTGATATTTACTCATGCTTATCATTTTACTCAGTATTGCACCATTTCTATAAGCTCATAAGTGATCTACCATATTTTTGTATTTTTAGCCACTTACGTCTATTTTACTTTGTTCTATTATTTTTTATTTAAAATTTTTCTTCTTCTCCTCTCCCCACCCCTCCTATTTATTTATTTATTTATTTATTTATTTATTTATCGTGGTACCAAGGATCAAACTCGGGCCCTTGCTCCTCTCAGGCAGGCACTTACGCTGTTATCTCCCTGGCTCCATTAGCCTATTTTTGAGAAAAGATGTGACATATGTAATATTAAGAAGCTGGGTGCAGTGGGGCACACCTGTAATTTTAGTACTCTGGAAGCTGAGGCAGGAGGATCACTGTGAGTTTGAGACTAGCTTGGGTTATATAGCGTATTTAAAGTCAGCCTGATCTGCAAAGCAAAACCTTACTTCAGAAATCATAAAACAAACAAATAAACAAAAAACACGTGCAATATTTTACTCTGCGTATACTCGATTCAAGTAAGCACAGTATTTAATATGTTGAAACAACGTAGAAATCCACATTGAAAAGGAGCACCAGCAATTTTATCATAAATAAACATTTAAAAGAAAGGCGTGCCCTTTAAAGGCACTTTAAAAATGAAAAGTCATTCTTGAGACTGGCTTGGTGGAAAGGACCCTTTTGTTGCACAAACAGAACAAAAATGTTGAGTTCAGGGTCAGGTGAGTGTAATTTGTATAAAACAGTATGAACTATCAAGATTGATTTGGAATATAAAAGTAGCAAATCCACCAGAAGTTGAGTAGGGGAGAAAGAAACTATTGAAGTTAACCGTTTGGAAGAAAGGGTTTTTTTTTCCTCTTTCTCTTTTTAAAATTATCTTTATTGCTAGCAAGTGCTTTATGTAATAGTGTATTCATGTACAGAAATCTGATCTCACTGACATGGTTAACATCCCTTAACCAATTTAAAAACATTACAATTTTGAGTATCTGACCTTATCATATACAAAAGTATTTGCTAAGGGCTTTTGAACTGAGAATTTTTAGAGGAGTAGATAAAATTTCTTTGTATTACACCATATCAAGACAAAAGATTTTTTATCCTATATTAAGATGTTTTTACTAATTAACATAGCATTATTACCAGAATAAGTGTGTAAGAAACAAATGTGGAAACAAATAGGTAAAAATGATATTTGCAGAAAAATAAAATAACAGAGGCAAAGGAAAGAGAGGAAGACAAAATACCAGAGAGGTGAGTAAGAGTATAAAGGAGCAAAACAATGAAAAGAAGTACTCATATTAAAAAAGAGGGACCATGATAACATTAGAAAGACATGAAGCGAGATCGTGCTGTGAAAAGCGGGAAGAGGCTCAGGAGGCCGAGAACGCGGATAAGGGCTACCCAGGCCCGCAAAGACGTTGGCGTCTACTAAATAGGAAAATCACGACTAAGATGTCGGTTTCCATCAAAACTTGAGGCATTTTTACCTATGTAGGTAGATATTTCATTTTTAAATATTTTAGCACATGTTTAAACATGGAAATCTCTAGATACCTGAAATTATTAATTATAAGAGATCTAGGCATGTCTACCTTATAAAAAATGCGAAATATAAGGTTAACCATTTTTGGCCTATTTAATTAGTCTGTTAGCTTATAATTGACTAATTGAGTTCATTTTCTTGGTTTAAAATTGAAATTGCTCATAATATTTCTATGCATTATTACTGGAATATGTAAAAGAAATTAAGAATCTCTATAGGTATAAATCAAATTAATTTCACTTTAAAGAATTAATTTTAAATTCATAAGGTTTGCCAGATAATTGAAGTCTTTAAAAATGAATAGAATGTATTAAATTTATAAATACTATGTAAAATATTTTATAGAATATAATTAACTATAGTATGGAATCAGATAAAGTTATAAAAGTTTTTGTTCTTAATATTTATTATATTTATAAGTAGAATATAATATTTATGTTTAATCAAAGAAACTAGGTATTTTTTTTGGACACTGGGAATCAAACTCAGGTTGGTCTTTGAACTTAAAGAAACTGAAGAAGAATTGGTGTTGTATTTTATTTTATTTTTTATTTTATTTATTTTTTTTTTAAGAATTTTTTAATTTTTTATTTTATTTTATTTTTTTCTTGTTTCAGAACTTTTGTTCGTTTTATTTATTTATTTTTATGGCCGGCTCAGCCTGCCCTGAGGGCAGGGCTGGCGCAGCATGTAGTGCCGGGGATCGAACCGCAGTCCCTGCAGCTGACTAAGCTTTCCTAAGCGGGCGCTTTAGACCACTGAGCCATCCTACCGGGCCCTTTGGTGTTGTATTTTAAAAAAAAATTTTTCTACCTTCAACTAAGCTAACATTAATTATAAAAACTAAAGTGAGCCTTTTTACCAAGATGGCTACCAAGGTGAAGAAGGAAGCCCCCGTCCCTCCCAAAGCTGAAGCTAAAGTAAAAGCCTTGAAGGCCAAGAAGGCCGTGCTTAAAGGCAACCACAGCCACAAGAAGATATGAATGTCACCCACCTTCTGCCGTCCCAAGACACTGAGGCTCCGGAGGCAGCCCAAATACCCTAGGAAGAGCCCCCAGGAGAGACAAGCTTGACTACTATGACATCATCAAGTTCCCCTCATCACAGAGTCAGCCGTGGAAAAGGTCGAGGATAACAACACACTTGTGTTCATTGTGGATGTCAAAGCCAATAAACACCAAATGAAGCAAGGTATAAAGAAGCTCTGACATCGACGTTGCAAGGTCAATACCCCAATCAGGCCTGATGGAGAGAAGAAGGAGTATGTTAGACTGGCTCCCAATTATGATGAACTGGATGTTGCCAACAAATTGGGATCACCTAAACTGAGATCAGCTGGCTAATTCTAAATGTATACATTTTTTCCCCCACTAAAAAAAAAATAAAGTGAATTTTTTTATGGCTAAAACATAAACAGTACACGCACTGAGAAATTTGAAATTGTTAACCCCTTCGCTGTCACTTACCTTCCAGACTGTGTGACCAGGGATCCCCTCACGCAGTCAGCAGCCCTTCCTGCCCACCTTTGCTGGAACTGAGTGCTGTGAGCCCGCAGACCCGCTGGGAGAGATCTAGCCTACACCATTCAGCCTCCCTGTGAGGTAACTGTGCCCATGCTATTGTGGAAAAGTTAACAAGACATGTGAGGAAATGATGAATGCTCCTTCCATGCCTGGCCCCATAAGCATCTCTATGCAGTTTCCTCCTTCTTTTATTTATTTATTTATTTAATTTATTTATTTTATTTTATTTTATCTTTTATGTTATGGCTGGCTCAGCCTGCTCTGGGGGAGGGGCTGGCATAATACGTGGTGCTGGGGATTGAACCATGGTCCTTGTGGTTGCCTAAACTTGCTTAAGGAGATGCTTTAGGCCACTGAGTCATCTCACCAGCCCTCCTCCTTCTTCTTTTAATCCCAATCATTTACTTAAATGCTCAGGCTCTACCAGAGCACTCAGGCCTTAAGGGAGGCACATTCGTAAGACGGAACACCTTAGATCCCCGAGTTGTGCTAGGAGCAATCACTAAAGCCCAATGGGACCTCACGGAAGCGAAACAAACTATTTTTAACTGAATAGATTTATTGGTTATTATTCCAAAACTGATGCTAACTAAAAACCTCTGACCTTGGAGGAAACCTGTATTTGTTTTCTCAGACTTTTGGGCAGTGTAGACGTCTTTCTTGAGGAGTTTTCATAAGGTGGAGTACTACATTGCCAAAAAGATGCGTGGTATGCATCTAGTTAAGTGGATGCATCTTGAGGGCATACTTTCAAGTGATATACGTCAGGTATCCATACTTAGATAGTACATTGCCTCTCTTCTGGGAGAACCCGAAGGAGTAAGAAAGGAGCAACACATGCGATGATATTGGGAAACGGGAGGAAAACTTTCAAAGGGGAAATGAAGAAAAAGTTTCAAAATCAATTATGTTCTCCGTTGGCATCTGCATATGGAAGATTTTTAAGTAGCTCGCACTTGACAGAGTCAAAGAGAAGTTGGTCAACTGCCCACTACCCAAGAAAGGCGCTCTCCGTTGTCTCTTCCTCTCTCCCTTCACCTGTCACCAGACTTCCTTGCCTGCCCTCCCTGCCTAAGCAACGCTTCTTTCTGCTGCTCAGATGCCTGATGTTTCTTATGCACATACAGCTACCACTATTGTCTAAACTCAAGAACAACAACATAAAAAGCAATACCATCTTTTGTTTGAAAACTTTTGCCTCTTCTTTTTTTCTCTATGAAGTTTAAATTCTTCATCAAGATGTGTAAGTCTTGCACAGATGTTGTGCAAAGCTATTCTGCTGTCCGGGTAGTGGACGTCTATCTTGATAACCTTATGTCCCTGGGCACAGTTAGTTGGGTAAACCATGGGTAGAAATCTAATTCAGTAAATGTTGTGTTTGAAGGGTTACATCTGGGGCCAGTTCATGTTGAGAAAGCTAGAGTCACTAGAAAGTAGAATGAAGCAGAGAAAAACAGAGACAGAAGCTTGAATGGAGCACTCCCTAATGCAAGACCCTCCAGATCTTGGTACCAGTGTTTCTTGGGACCTTTGTCATTCTTGCCCTTGGGCTCTGGGAGACACTGTGTGGTTGTGATGCCTCTCTTACTTTGCTTAAACTACTGGAGTTTATTGCTTTTACTTGAAACATAGAATCTTGAGTAATTAGGCTCTCCAGCCTCACCTCCCATTCAGCACAGCTCCCTCCTGTCTGACCCACCGCATAGCATTTGGACTTCAAAGGCTTGCAGTGGTGGGGTTATAGCTCAGTGGCAGAGAGCTTGCCTAGCTAGCATCCTGAGGTCCCCGGTTCCAGCTCCAGCACTTGAAGGAGTAAAAGAAGCTGATGATTTCCTAGATGGTCCTACCCATTTGGTGGCATTAGGTGTTTATAAAATCTGTCCCATCTTCCTGTAACGCTCAGTGCCACTGTGCTGTGCACTTTGTCTCATCTCTGGTGCCACTTCTGCATTGGTCTCTTTCTAGAAGGTCATGGAAAGATGTTTGTATTCTACCTTCTGTGCAGCCATCATGGTCTTGTCCATATAAGTTGATGGCAGCAAGAACTTGACGTCAGTATTTAAAGCCTTCCTTTCTCCTTAGGGTCCTAGACTCAAGGCAGGAATGTTAGCAAATGAATTCTGATGAACTAGCCCAATGTGTGTGCAAATAAAGTATGTAAATAAAGTAGGTAATACTTGAAAGAAGAAACTGTACTCATCCTTCAGGGTTTAGCGGGTGACATCTGTTTTAATTGCTTAATTTTTCGAGGGATGTTTTTGGTGCACACGCTTTTTGTTTGGGTCATTCCTCAGCGTATTCCTTTGTGTATTTTAGCTGTCAGCAATAAAAGCCAAGAGGTGAGAGTTTTTCAGACCTGTTATTTGCTTTCCCCAGAAATTTCTCACGTTTCTGCTTTCCTTATAAGTGTAGCAGTGTGCAGTCTAGGAAGCAAGGCTCAACGTCTTACGCCTCTTCACTTAGAAATTGTTGGAAGATGAACTTCCGGTTGGACACCAGATGGATTTTAAATGTTTTTAGAAGTTGTGGGCTGGATAGATAGCTCTGTTATTTAAAGCGCCTGCTTAGGCAAGCTTAGGCAGGTGCAGAGGACTGTGGTTCGATTCTGGCTTACCTTCAGGGTGGGATGAGCCGGCCAAAAAAAAAAGAAAAAAGAAAATGAAAAAAAAAGTTGCCCCCCCCCTTTATTTTAGTGTCAGTCATACTGCATTAGGCCTTTGTCTTTCCAGGATCACCACACTGAAGCCTCTTAAAGATGTCATAAATCCATAAATTAGCTTAGATGATAAGGTAAGGGGTAGAAACTGGATCTTACATTGGAGAAACAGATTCAAATTGTTCAAAGAATGATTTTAGGCAAAACTTCTTAGATCACCCATTTTGAAGAATAACCAGCAGGCATGGTGGTTCAAGTCTATAATCCCAGCACTCTGGGAGGCTGTGGCAAGAGGATCATACACCTGAGCCCCAAGCGTGGGCTTCTATTCAAATAGCTTGTGCTGTGCAGCAAGCCCAGCAGTGAGATTCTGTAATTAATTCGACTACCGCTTTATCCTAATTTTAAACATAATAAAATTACAGCCTAAGTAAATGCAGAGTTTAAAGTGGAGAAGCAGGGAAGTCAGGAAGCAAAAGCTCCTTTGACCTTAATTTATTCACTTACGAAATGTTTATTGAGTATCTCCTCTGCATCAGGAACTCTGATGAATACAACAGATATAATGGTAAAGAAAATAATGCTGTTTGCTGACTTCAGTAGGATGATCATTTATGGAAAAGATAGTCAAAAAAGAAAGCAATCTTGCAAATAAGTATATGATTACTTTGTTTCTAAAAAGTGCTGTGGAGGAGAAACAGGATCTAATAATGAGGCTTGAGCTTTGAGGTGTGCCAGGGGCAGACTGTCCTGGAGAAGGAGGATTTCCCTTACAAAACTTGGCTTTACTTGAGGCCCAAAAGATACTGCACAAAACGTGAGAGAAATAGTACTTGAGGCAAAGGATGCTAAATGCACAACTGTTGTCATGACTCAAAGACCGTGGTGTGTTGGAGTCACTGACGTTATGTGACAATGTCGGAGTGCACAGTAGACAGAGATTTTTCATTCTCATTTCCTTATTTCCATTTCTTTTTCCTTTATATAAGCTTTCTCTCTCTCTCTCTCTCTCTCTCTCTCTCTTTCTTTCTTTCTTTCTTTCTTTTTTCGGAAGAACTGTGGATTGAACTCAGGCCCTTGAGCTTGCCAGGCAAGCACTTATTCTACTGAGCTACCTCCCCAGCCCTATATCCAAGCTCACTTTCTTGGCCTCACTTCTGCCTCGTTTTTCCCCTGCTTCCCTATCTGCTAACTTTCCCACACTGAGCTGTCAATTTGAGTTTCAGATTTTAGTCTAATTTCAGTAGGTATTTTCCAAGGGGGAGCACATTAAACAGCAGTGTGAGTGCTGAGGAAAGGTTGTCTGTGAGTACTGCAGACTTTGAAAGCACTCCATACTTTCTTATTTATTTGTGGCATAGGTTATAGTTTGCTGCCGTTATTAGAAATACCTATTTCTATGATGATATCCATTACTAATACAGAGTATTTTAGTTAAGAAACTCCTGATAAATTTTTTGCCTTTTTTTCTGCCAGGAGCCAAAAGAATCAAGAGGTATTATGAGCCATTAGCAGGTAGCGTGAAAAATGTTCTTGAAGCCCAGTAAGATCTGAGCTAGGTCAGCTTTGTGGGAGAAAGACGGCTTTGCTCCTTAGAGGTGGCAGCGTTGTGGGCAGCTGGATTACATAGAATTATTATGGCAGTCAGACAGGGCTGGGCCTCAAAAGACCTAATATGGAAGACAAGATATCTTGAAACAGGGAGAGACCGGCACTCCTGCTGCGGGCCAAGCCTCAAGACCAAAGATCAAACAGTGCACTGACTTATCTCTCTAGGGATAGACATCAGGGACTGGTATTCTAAATAGGTGTCCATCACCTTGAAAAAGTCAGGAAGAGTCACAAGCCCAAGCCCCTACAGGAGAAGCCTGTATGCCTGGCTTCTCCATTTGATCCTGATCTAATCAATTGTATCTGACCAGCTGTGCTTGTGCTCTTATTAGCGGACCCTAGTTCTGTCCCACCTGATGCCCACCTAGTGAGATCCCGTATTTCCCTTTTACCTTGTGCTGTGGTACTACAAAAATCCCTGGAAAAGGCAGGGTCCCCGGCAACACACTCAGGTTCCCTCCTGTCCCTTTCTCAGACATGAACTCATCTTAGGAATTTTTCAAATTGGACTTTCACTTCCTTATATCAGTATCTGGGATGAGTTTGTGTTCTCAAAAACCAAAGGAGGTTAAGAGCAGATTGGACTTGTAGCGATACTATTTTCGGCCTCCCTAGCACTGGGATTACAAATGCATGCCACCATGCCCAGCCTCAGTCACTGTTTCACTGTGCCCCAGGGGTGGAGCAGGCACGGCACTCTGGGAGTCAAACTCCAGTCCTTGAGCCTATCTATGCAGGCACTTGGTCTGCTGAGCTATCTGGCCTGCTTTAGAGTAGAATATGTTTATTGAGGGAAAGAGAGCTGTCCAAGAGAAGGACAGAAGGGGACCTCGACGGACTGCCAAAGACTGACCTTTGTAGGGACTTTTATAGAGCAAGTCCATGAGGTGAGAAGGATCTAAGGTGAGAAACGTGGGAACTCCTTAGGTGGGCGTCAGATGGGACAAAACTATGGCCAGTCAGTAAGACTCCAAGCACAATTGCTCAGGTAAAATTTATTAAACTGGGATCCAATGGGGAATCGAGTCATGTAGCAAGCAGATGCAAATATGGGACAGAGGCTTTTCTTGCAGGGTTTTTTTTTTTTTTTTTGTCTCTTCACCTAAAACATTTGTATTAGTTTTTTTTTTTTTTTTTGTATCAGGAATTGAACTCATGATCTTGTGCTTGCCAGGTTGGCACTTGTGTTACTGAGCCAAATCTCCCACACTTAAAGACCTGTGTATTCATCTCAGAAGTGTGTTTCTGGATTGGGCCTTTGAACTAAGGGGCTGGATGTTTCAAATTGCTTATGTGTTCTAGATGGAAACCAACTTCGGGTTCTATCCGTGGAACAGAATAGACGCACACCAAACCGCAAACACACTCAGCCACCTGCTCTTTGACAAAACAGCTAAACATGTTCACTGGAAGGAAGAGGCTCTTTCACCTGAAGAAGAGTCTGCTACACTTTTTCCCCAATTTATGGCTTTTCTTTTTACTGTGTTCGTGGTTTCTTATGTTGCACAAAAACTTTTCAAAAAAGATGAGATCCCAGTTGCTGATGCTTGGAATTATTTCCTGTGCAGTTTGGTTTTTGTCGATGAACTCTCTAGCTACCCTAATGTAATCAAGATTTCTACCCTTTCTTCTCTGGCAGATTTAGTGTTTCTGTTTGATGGATTTATTTTTTGTTTGTTTTCTGACATTTAGATCTTCATTCCATTTTTTTTTTTGATCCATTGTGACTTGTTTAGTTAATAGTGATAGACCTAGGTCTAGTTTTAGTCTTCACTAGTTTTAGTCTTCCAGTGGGGATGTTTAGATGCTTTGTCACAGAGCAGGTGGCTGGGTGTGTTGGCAGTTGGGTGTGCAGCTTCTGTTCTTTTCGGCTGATTCTCTGGTCTTTTTTTTTTTCTTTTTGTCAGTATCATGCTGATTTTATCATAGTAGCTTCATAGGAATTGCTTTTGCTATTATAGGCCTCTTCTGGCTCGAGATGAATATTAGGATTGTTGTCTCTAGATCTGTGAGGTATACTAATAATATTTTGATTGTGAGTATAGTAAATCTGTATAGCAGTTTTGAGAGTATGGCCATTTTTGCTCTGTTGGCTTTTCCTATCCATGAGCAGGGGATATCTTTCATTTTCTGATGTCCTATCTGATCTTCTTTTTCAGAGTAGTGTAATTTTCTATGCATAGATCTTTTACTTCTTTTTTTTTTTAAGTTTGATTCCTAAATATTTAATTTATTTTGGATGCTAATGTGAAAGTGTCGTTTTCCTAAATTCTCTCTCTGCGACTTTGTTTCTTATTTGCAGGAATGCCATTGATTTTTGAGCACTGAATTTATATTCAGGTACAGCACTGAATTTAGTTATTAAATTTGTCAGTTTTTTTGAAGCAGTGTCTTCTATATGGAATATCACGTCATCTGCAAGTAATGACAATGTAAATTTTTTCTTTCTTTTTTTAAATTTTTTTAAAATTTTTTCTTTCTTATCATATTATATTTTAAATTTTCTCTTGTTTAATAGCTCTGGCTAATGTTTCTAGAAGTATATTTAATAGGAACGATGATAGTGTATATCTTTATCTTGTTCTGATTTTAAAGGAAACACTTTTGCTGGGCCATAGTGGCACACATCTGTAATCCCAGCACTTGGGAGGCTGAGGCAGGAGGATTGTTGCAAGTTCAAGACCAGCCTGGGCTATAAATAGTGAGCGGAAGGCCAGTCTGAACTGCATATTCAGACCCTGTCTCAAAAAAAAAAAAAAAAAAAAAAAAAAAAAAAAAAAAAAAAAAAAAAAAAAAAAAAAAAAAAAAAAAAAAAAAAAAAAAAAAAAAAAAAAAAAAAAAAAAAAAAAAAAAAAAAAAAAAAAAAAAAAA
>PVJA010034799.1:0-22289 GCA_004027025.1 Myocastor coypus | reverse complement strand
GACTTCCTTCTCTCTATATATATTCCATCATGTTGTAAACTTACTAATTGGTTCTACTCACATCCAGGATTAAACTGTCACTAGCCACACTGTTAATCTTAGAATCACACCTGTAATACCAGAATCAAATTCTTAATTCACATGCACACACACTAATTCAGCCACCTTCAAAACTCCTCACTTATGACCATAGGAGACTTTTTTGAACCTCTTTATACAAGCCATAACACACAGAGAGATCCGTCTTAATGTTAATGATTTAATTAATTTAAGTAATTCTCAGTTCTGTAGATAGTTTCCATATTAAATCAGACTAATTTTCTAGAGAAATGTATATTATTCAATATGAAAAATTAGAAGACTTAGTATCTTATATTCCAATAAAACTAGTTCATATATATTGCCAAGTATTTGGAAAATAATAAATGTACAGAAAAGTGCTATAATACTATTCATAATTTCTCCATTGAAAAAGGAGTGTTGTTACCATTTTTCTGTAATTAACAATTTTTAATTTCTTGTGGCACGGCAGGATGGCTCAGTGGTCTAAAGCTCCTGCTTAGGAAAACTTAGGCAGCTGCAGGGACCACGGTTCGATCCCCAGCACCACATACTGCGCCAGCTCTGCCCTCAGGGCAGGCTGAGACAGCCATAAAAATAAATAAACAAACAAAAAGAATTTTAATTTCTCAACCCATACTGAATCCATGAATTGTGAATACAAATAACTAATGTTGATAGCTTCAAATTCGTAAAAGTTTTAATATTGCAATTATGACACTTTACAAAACAGGTTTAATTCATTAGAATCAGCAAGATAACTGAAAATAAAAGAAATAAGATTGATTAATGCCTTGCAGTATTTAAAAGTTTGATGAATATATTAAAATTAGATTTTCACAGCATAGGTAAAATGTCCTAGAGTTATAATCAAAATAGACTGTCCATCTGCATGTTCTCTCTGTATCAAGTAAAATTAGCTTAGAAATTAACATACTGCAAAAGCATAAAAATCTCTGACAGATAAGATGAGCTGCACAAGGACATCAAACTACAAAAATACAAGGAGACATTATACTATGTTCCTTGTAATTACTTGTTACATCTCATGTGGCCAAGACAAGCTGCTATAGAAGCTTTCATAAAGGAATTAACAACAAGCATGAAAAAAAGTAAACTCCATAAAATTTTGTTTGTCCTTGCCCCATGATCCACAGATCCTCTTCAGACAAAACACAAGCCTGGTGGCGAGTAAGACATTTACTCCACAAGCAGTGAGTCTTCTCCAGACCCAGTCGAGGCCTGGCTTGGAATAGGGGTTTAGTCCCATGGGCTATAGCAGAGGAAATCTGAATACAGCAGGCAGACCCAACCAGGCATATCTGAATGAGTTCAAACTTGATAAATCCAGACCTAGTAGGCTGAGATAGCAGTAAGCTGCTAAACCTAGGACGATGTGAGACATTTTGTTTTTATTCTTTTAGTATACAGAAAGGGTAACAGTAACCAGGTGAATGAGTCCACTTGGAAGAACACAGATACATCAACGGGAGGTGATCAGACAGAACGTGCAGGAACTAAATTAAATACAAATTCCCAACTTAATACCTTCTTAGCTGTACAGACATAATGTTTCCTCTTACTGTCTGAAACACAAACCCATTACTCACAAAAGTTTGTCAACTGCTAAATATCACTACCCTTTACTAGTGTTGCTAACTGTAGATCTGTAAATACAAAAGTATAATTGCCTTAACCATATAATCTCTCTTGAGTAAGAATTTTGGAAGTTGCTGAGGGTACAACTGCACCAAAGCTCTACACTAAATTTCAAAGGACAGCGCTATACAAAATGATAAATAAAATGAATAAAATGCAACCTCAAGCCCTGAGTCCACTCAGAGCAAATGCAAGAGACACTACATACAAGAAAGTGAGAATCACAAATCTGAACTGTCTGAATTAATAGTATTTGAAGTGAAAAAAAAACTGCAGAAAGATATAAAGCAAATCAGTTCAGAAGTAATCTCAGAAGAAAAAAAATCTCTGAATTGATATTTTCTGAAGCAAAGAAAAAATTGAAAAAAGGTAGAGAGTAAAACAGCTGAAAAGTAATCTCTGAGTTACAAAATAAAGGATTGAGACTGTGGAGATAGCTCAGTAGAATAAGGACTTTCCTGGCAAGAGCAGGGTCCTGAGTTCAATCTCTAGTATCACAAAAAATAAGAAAGAAAGAAAGAAAGAAAGAAAACATTCATGATGGAATTAATAATTGATTCTAAAGAAGGCACTGATAAAAAAGTTAGAGGGGAATACAAAAAGTTGGGATCCTTTAATGAGAAATATAGGAAAGAAATAGAGCACATAAAGCAGTATTAAAGAAATATACAGGAAAACAATCTTATTCAGAAGCTGGCAAAAGTGTGAAAATGAAAGTGAAGGTAGAGTTTTAGATTTTGAAGACACCATTGCAGCTAATGAAAAGGCAACAAAGAATCTCTTAAAGATAACCAGGATGAAAAATGTGGGGCTAGTAGGCATCAGCGACAAAAAAGAATCATATAAAAAGAATATGGGCAGAAGTCATAGCAAGAAACTTCCAAAATATGGGAAACCAATCTTGCATTCATATAACTGAAGCAATCCTAACTCCAAATATCAATCCAATTAACAATACACTCAGACATATGATAGCCAAGATCCCAGAAGTCCAGCAGAAGAACAATATGTTATAAGCCACTACAGAAAAGAAACACATCACATTTAAGGGAAAACCCATTAGACCACTGGCAGATATCTCTTCACAAATCATGAATTCAAAAAGAATTTGAGCAAAGTACTTCAAGTCCTTCATGGAATAAAACTCCAGGCAAAACTCCTATACCCTGCAAAATTGTCTTCAAGTTTGATGGAGAAGTGAAATACTTTCATGATAAAGAACAAATAAAGAACTTCATGATGCTAAAGCCAACCCTACATTGACTGCTAAAATTTTTTCTAGAGAAGGACCAAAATGACCACAACTCCATAAATGCGAAAAGGAACAACCCACCAACTAGGGCAACCATTTAAGCTCAGTAGAGAAATGGGTAAATAATAGCAGGTAAACAACAAGTCAATCATAAGTCAATACATCTTAATTGTAATCATAAATATAAATGGACTAAATTCACCAAATAAAAGAAATAGCCTGGCATAGTGGATTAGGAAGCAAAATCCAACAATATGCTGAATACAAGAAACACACTAAACTCATAAAAAAATCATAGGCTAAAATTCAAAGGATACACAACAATACTACATTCCTCAGCAGTAAGGACCAAAGCAGCAATAGCAATCCTGTTCACATACAGTCTCGAAACCAAGAATGACCAACTGAAATAAAGAGGGCCCCTATATATGTTTAGGGGAAAAATTCGAGACACACATGTTACACTCATAAATATGAACACATACAAATTGGAAGCACATAGATCTATAAGGAAAATCTTAATGGACATGAAAAATCTAATATCCAACACCATAATCTTAATATGAGACCATAATGCCACCTTATCCCAAAAAGATAGGTCAAACAGACAATTAGCAAAGTAGCAGAACTGAACCAGAACTTGAAACAAATGGACTTAGTGGATATATACAGAGTGTTCCATCCAACCACTTCTGAATACATATTTTATTTCAGCTGCAAATTGGACATTGTCAAAGATAGACCACATGCTGGTCCATAGGTCATGGTAAACTATGTACAAGTAAACAGAAATTATTCTATGTGTGTTATCTGACCAACGTGCAATGAAACTGGAAACAAATGACAAAATAGACCACAAAATCCCTAAACATACATGGAAATTAAAAAACAGCCTCTTCAGCAACCAATGGGTTACAGATGAAACTAAACAATACCTAAAATTTAATGAAACTTCAAGAACAATTTTTCAGAATTTATGGGATGCAATGAAAACAGTTCTTAGAGAGAAATTTATAGCTATGAACTCACGCAGTAGGAAAACAGAACAGAAACAAATAAATAGCCTAATACTGCACTTCAAACTTCTAGAAAGTGAAGAGGAACCCAAATCCAAAGCTCAAAGGTGGGAAGAAATTACAAAGATTAGTGAAGAAATTAAATCAATTGAGACAAAGAAAATAGTACAAAAATTAACAAATCAAAAAGCTGGTTCTTTTCCCAGGGCAATCCATTTGGTCCTGCTTCTGTCCCTTCTCTCAGAGAGAAGATTTTTTTCTCTTAATAAATATTCAGCTGTTAACCTCAAAAAAAGCTGGTTCTTTCAAAGCTTAAGTAAAATACCAATGCACCTAGCGGGACCTCATCAAAAAAAGTTGAGTCAAAAACTCAAATTCAAGCAATAAGGAATGGAAAGTGTAAAAGTATTCAGACCCAGTGGAGATTCAGAATATCATTAATAACTACTTTGAGAATCTTTACTCTCATAGAATTGAAGACATATTTGTCCCGAAATAGACAAATTCCTAGAATGGTGCAAATTACAAAAACTGAAACCAGAAGAGATAAGATCTCTCAATAACACAGTAATAGAAAATGAAATAAAAAATATAATGAAAAACCTACAAATAATAAAATATCCACATTCAGATGGATTCCCAGCTAGTAACTGCAAGAAATTTACAAACTATATAATCCCAATACTCATCAAACTCTTTAATGAAATTGAACAGAAAACAATTTTTCCAAAATCACTCCTGGAGGAAAGTCTTATACAGATACTAAAGCCAGAGAAAGATGCAACTAAAAAAGAGAACTATACGCCAATATCCCTCATGAGCACAGAAGCTAAAATCTTCAATAAAATCCTCACAAATAGAATACAACAAAGCATCACCAAGATTATACACCATGAGCAGGTAAGGTTCATCACAGTGCTGCAAGCATGTATCACCATATGCAAATCTTTAAATGTAACACACTATATGAACTGAACCAAATCTACAAACCACATGATCATCTCAATTGATGCCAAAAATGCTTTTGACAAATTCCAACACTCATTCATGTTAAAAGTCCTACATAAATTAGAATAGATTATCTGTACCTGAATTTGATAGAAGCCATCTATGACAATCTAATGGCTAACAAAATTCAAAATGGGGAAAAACTGAAATCTTTATTCTGAAATCTGTTGCAAGAAAAGGAAGGTCGCTATCACTACTCATATTTAGCATAGTTCTGGAATCATTAGAGCCATTCAGTAAAAGATAGAAACAAAAAGAATAAGAGTAGGAAAAGGAGAGGTTGAGCTATCATTATTTGCAAATGGCATGATAGTCTACCTCAAAAAACCAAAAACTCCACTAAGAAGCTATTAGAATTAGTACACAAATTGAGCAGTGCAGCAGAATGCACAGTACATACCCAAAAGTCAATTGCATTCATCTTCACAGACAACAGACTGAAAAGGAAATTGGTGAAATTATATTTTTTACAATCGCACCACAGAAAATGAAATATGTGTGAATTTACCTAACTAAAGAAGTAAAAGGTCTATTAAATGAAAATTTGAAAAAATAAATCATTGAAGATTTGAAAAAATGGAAAGATATTCCTTTTTCCTGGATAGAAAGAACCAACAATGTGAAACCGCTCCCAAATTTGTTATACAGATTTAACACAATCCCTATCAAAATTATACTACCATCTCTCACAGACATGGAGAAATTGTTCCTAAAATTTATTTGGAACCAGAAATCCCTAGTATAGCAAAGGCAATCCAGAGCAACAAAGATAAGGCAGGTGGCATTATAATTCATGACCTTAAGTTGTCCTACACAGCTAATGTGATAAAAATCTGTATGGTTTTAGTCAAATAATAGACCTGAGGATCAATGGAATATATTTGATTTTTTTTTTTTTTTTTGTCTTTTTGAGACAGGGTCTCGCTATGCAGTTCAGACTGGCCTTGAGCTCACTTTTGTAGCCCAGGCTGGTCTCGAACTCGCACCGATCCTCCTGCCTCAGCCTCCCGAGTGCTGGGATTATAGGTGTGCGCCACCACACCTGGCTGAATATATTTGAAAATGCAAAACCAACTGCAAACATACTCAATCACATTATGTTTGACACAGGTGCCAAATATGCTTGCTAGAAGAAAAATAGAGTCTTTTACAAATGGTGATGGAGAAACTGAATCTCCACATGCCAAAAACTAAAAATTGAACCAGATCTATCACCAGGCACTAAAGTCAAAATGGATTAAAGATATAAACATTAAAACAGAAACACTAAATTTCCTGAAAGAGAAAGTAGGAGTAAACCTTAAAGACATATGGATAAGGAAACAGTTCATGAACAAACGTCTAACTATATGTGTAATGCTTGAAAGAATTAAACCTAGGACCTCTTCATTTTGAAAAGCTTGTGAACATCAAAAGAAAGTACAAACAGAGTGAAAAGACAACACACAAATTTCAAAAATATCTTAACCAATAAGCACTCAGACAAAGGTCTTCTCGCTAGAACTTATGAAGAAATGAGTCATGAGGGCCCCAAAATTTAAACACAAAATCCAGAAATGGACGAGATGAGTACACACTTCACAGAGGAAGAAATACTAGAAGCTAATAAATACATGAAAAAAATGATCACCATCACTAGCCATGCAAATTTAAACAACGCTGTTATAACATCTCACGCTGGAGAGATGCTAGCATAAGGAAACCACCAACAACAAATGCTAAAGAGATTGTGGGGATAAAGCAACACTACTCAACTTCTGGTGGGAATGTAGAATGATATAACTATTATGCAAATCAGTGTGGAGACTCCTTAAAAAACTAGGGCTAGAAATTCCATTCAATCCAGCTATCCCCCTACTGCGAATTTTCCCAGAAGAATGAAAACAAGATATCTAGTGATGTCTGTGCTCGTATGTTTATAACAGCACAATTTGTGACAGCCAAATCTTGGAAACAACCCAAATGCTCCTCATCTGAGGAATAGATGAAAAGGCTGTGATGTTTTTATACAATGGAGTATTACTCAGCTATAAAGAATGTTGAAGGCAAAACCTTCATATATAAGTAGATGCATCTTGAAGATATACTCATAAGTAAAATAAACCAGACCTCCATTTGTAAATATTGTATAGTCTTCCTAATGTAAGAACTCAAAATAAGTATTAAAAATGGAAAAAATATAAAACAAGAAAATGGAAAGCAAGATCTTAATGTTAAAACAACAAAATGAGAGCAAGGCGTAAAGTAAGGAAACATGGCAGGGAAAAAAAACATACATTTACATACAAAAGGTGGTTAATAAAAAGGTCCTAAGGCTCTCCATCGGGTGTGAAAATAGTAGTTAACAGGCGCCATTCTCACCCTGACTAACTATATATACTGATATCTGTGAAGTAAGCAACTACATTGATGACATCAATGTGTAAAACTAAAACAAATTTTGGAATATCTACCATTCTGGTCTTCTAAATGTGTACTGCTTCTAATTCCAGATTCTTTATTGCTATGCTCTCCTTCAAGTAAATGTTTGGGTTTCCTTAAAGTAATAAGACATTTGAAATTTGGAAATATAATGATGTTAAGCTCAATTGCCCATGTTATTGAGTAATAATACCACTAAGATTCTCTTCTGGATATGTAACAACTTATGTTGGCAGACCAAAAATTAGAGAAAAAGAAGGACTACAAGAACTGTCACTATTTTTTCCCTAGCCCCTCCAAGTCAATGAGAACTCAGAACATAAGTGAACATTTACTATAACACCATATAACTTAGCGATGTGGAAAATTTTCTGTTCAAGGAGGTTGTGGGGCTACAGAAGAAAGTGATTCACAATGTACAGTGTGCCTAAGGAGAGTCACCTAAAGAGAAAATATTCTTTCAGGCTTTCATAGAGTTCAAATTTGTCCCTTAATGCCCATGACTCATCCTGATGGCTGAGACTGACAAAAGATCTACAAACATAGTAGATAGTACATAGTTGAATGGTAAATCCTAAGGGGATTTCACCAACCCTGTCAGATACAAACGTTACATTTATTTTGTTATTTCTGTCTTGCTTTATCTTGGTCTTACTCATCCAGTAGAAAAGCCTAACAATGAGGTATAAAAAGTAAAGCTATATTAATATGACGAGCGGAAAAAGGCTCAAGTCAGCAACTTCTAATATGGCAAATTCTGTTGATTACCCACTACTATTATTGACTATTGGACTATATTGAATTATTTTTGTGAATCCGTGCACCTACAGCATTTGAATGGAATTCAAACACCCATCTCTCACAAAGCAAAACAAATGAGAGGAATATAAATTAAGGATTATTTTATAGTGAAAAACTACATTATATTTACTATTAATTCTTATTTCAATGAGAAGAAATATTTGAAGTAATAGTATTTAGACAAGATACCATGTCTTCATCTGGTACTCTGAATAACTCCCATGAAGACAACAATATGCAATGTATTAATTACTTTAAGTGTCCTACTAACGTATTTTGAAACTGTTTCATTGCTATTTTTTTCTCTTTGAAATTAATAAAATATAGAAAAAAAAACCTTGCTCAATCTAACTAAAGGAACAGTAATAGTGTTCCTACCTTAAAAATGGTATGGCTATACTCATGTTATTCTAGTCACATAGGAATGACAGCAGTGGTTCTATCTCCTACCTGAACTGTGCTTTCTGTATTTTTTCACTATAGTTTTGACAATGCTTTATGGCATTTTCCTAGTAGCTCTGCTCCCACGCTGGGTATAACCTAACAAGGACTTTATCCTACATAAATATTCATCTTTTTTTCATAAAGGCTATCAACTTCTTGAGATTGCATTTGTCTGACAGGCACTTACGCCACTAAGCTACATCCCTCTCCCCACTATTCCCTTTGTCATCACTAGAACAAAGCTCCTGAAATTTTATGGACTTGTATACAACTTAAGTATGGAGATATTTTTCTTGACTAATAATTTTAGAAGTTTAAATCTATGGTTGGATGGCTCCAAGGCAGAAATGACATGTTGGAAGGGACTGGTTGATGAGGGCTGCCTACTGATAGCACCCAGAACACAAAGAAACGAGGATCAAGGATGAAGAAACACTGTTCTACGGCTTAGCGCCAGTGACCCACCTCCTTTATCCAAGCTTCAACTTCTAACAGCACATTCAGCTATTAATCAATTAATCTATTATTCAGTGCAATGCACCCATGAAACAATTACAAGTAAAGCTCGAACACTGAACACGTGAGACCTTGGGGGGTGGCATTTCGGAGGCAACCATGCCTGTCTCATATGGCAAAAATAGATGTTTCTCTAGTTTCCATGATGATTGTTTCGACGTAACAAACGGTGAAATAATCTTCCGCTTTCCTCTCAAGGAAAGCACAGAGAAATACTCCAAGAATCGTGTTTAAGAGGCCCGACTGTGCTGTATTTCTAATATTACCTAGCAGCCCAATGGAGCAAAATACTGCAAGTCAGTGCTATAAAATTACAAAATGTCTTTCATTTCGGAGGTTAGTGACGTTCAGCGGGTGCCTTAGCTTCAACACCCATCTGGGAGATATATAATTGTACAAGACAGTGTAAAAGAAAATCTTGTTGACATACATCTTGTTTTTTTGTGATCAGTGAGGCCAACATACAAATAATTTGCCACACACATCCATGAAATTATGGATGTGGCAAATGCAATCTCAAGAATTTGATAGCCAGTATGAAAAAAGAAAAAAAAGGATGAATATTTACATAGGGTGAACTCATTGTTAGGTTATACTCTGCATGAAAATGATGGAGAAATCATTGGAGTTGAGATATTGTTAGCCATATCACAGCCACAAAATGGTATGAGCTAGATTCATAATTCTTTCCTGATATCAGTGTGCTCCAGTGGGAAGCTGATCAGTCGGAGACAACAAGGCCATGTCAGTGGTACATCACTTCTGTAAAGATATTATCAGAGTCTAGAAGGGCAAGTTAAATTTTTACACTGCTCATCAAATAGCTATAGCTGTATTATTCAATGTTCTACTTTTTCAGATGATACTGCTAGTTCAAGCATGAATTGGCATATAATTTTTCAACTAGCTTTCACACTAAATTTCAGCAGAAAATCTGTGTGTCAAACAGAAAAAAAAATAAACGGGAGCTAAAGATATCAAATGTTGTAGAAAATAAGTCCTGTGCCTGGGAGATAGCTCAGTGGTCTAATTGCTTGTCTGGAAAGTGCAAGGACCCAGGTTTGCCCCCTGGTGTAGAATACTTTTTCAGCCCCATGCTGAGTCATCCACCAAAAACAGGTATGGTAGCACAAGACTGGAATCCCAGATCTGGAGATGCTGAAACAGGCGGATCACAGCAAGGCCAAGCTGCATAGAGACATCTTGTAACAAATACATATTTTTTGTTTGAGCAGATGCTTAAACAACTGTGCAACAAATACCTGCCTGGCAAGTGCAACGTTATGAGTTAGATACATGGTCCCACAAAAAGTTTAAAAAAAAGCCTGCTAATCCACTGGCCCCCAACAAATACAAAAAATTTTAAAAGAAAGAAAATAAGTCCCAAATAAAAGCTCAGATTATTTGCTTTCCCCCAAAGTAAGAAAGTTTCAGGACAAATAAGAAAAGACAGTGTTAGTATAAATTACATATTGAAACTATGTGAGATTTTAAAATAGTCTTCATAAAGATGTTTCAACAAGAAAATATCAAATTTCTTTAAGCAAATTATACTTAGTAAATAAAATTTTATGACAATGTAAGATAGAAACTATTTCACTGAAAAATAGAGTAAGTACAATTAAAATGTGTAGGCTCAATAATTAAAAGGATAAAATCGGTGAAATAAGAGTGAGATCACTAGAATTTCCCGATTCTGAATGAAATAAGAGAAAGTAGCTGTATAGCTATCACAACTTTCATGTATATACATATGTTAATTTTCACTATAAAGTTGTCTTTCATGTATACCCTTCTTTTTTGTTTTGTTTTGTCCGTAACAGGTATTAGAAGCTGTATTTGGAGAAGTATTATTTATTTATTGATAGATTAATTGCAGTACTGGGAATTGAACTCAGGACCATCCACTTCTCAGGCAAGCACTTATCCTACTGAGCTATTTCCTCAACTGGAGAAGTATTTGAAGGACATTTTCACACATGATGCCAGTTTAAATATTGTAGGTACTCCAGCCAAATAACCCAATACAGTCCAATTATCCATAATACTAGTGTTATCATCACAAAGGTTTTGTACTAATATTGTTTACGCAAGATATCATGTCTGCATCTTGTCCTCTGAGTAACTACTGTAAAGACAACAATATGGAATGCACTAATTATTGTAACTTTCCTGCTAACATGTTGTGAAACTATTACCTTGCTATTGTATCTTTTTTTCTCACTAACATGAACAAATCATTTTCATAAAAGAAATAACTTCAGTATTTTTTTCTACAAAAAAAGTAAAAAAAAGAGTTTATCCATTCTGATCAATAGAAAGAAAATAAATGAAAAAAAAGCCTCTGCTGTTTGTGTAACAAAAGCAAAAGAAGCAACGTTCAATATTATTAGAGTCCACTGAAAGGAAATAAGAGGGTATAAAAATATACTCAAAGAAATAATGGCTGAAAACTAAAATTCAGGAAAGGATATCAACGTTGAGATACAAAAATTAAGCAAACATAACATTTGTTATTAAATGCATGCTATGATATAATTACATTTGTTTTTTCAGAAATGTAAAGGAAAAGGAAGCATTGAAAACCAGGCTGAGATAGCTCAGTAGAATAAGCACTTGCCTGGTAAGTACAAGGGCCAGTTCCATAAAAAAAAATAGAGTGAAATACCTCATACTTATATAACAATATGAATTTGAATAAGATATTAAGATATTGTGTTTAAATTCAGAATGTTTATAATGCATTGGACGATATTTTCAATGTTCTAAATTAAAAAGTCTTTCCACTGCAGTTTCTATAACCATTAAAAGTATCACCCAGAAATGAAAAGAGAAACAAAACATTCCATATGAAAGAAAATAAAATACCTCTTTTTTTCTAGAAAATGTACTAAAAGGAGTTCTCTAAAAAAGAAACAAAAAGTTAAAAATAGAAATAAAAGTAACCTTGAAATTTCAGAAGAGCAAAAAGAGCATCAGACATATTGAAACATGGATAAACAAAACAGACTACTCTATATGAGTTCTTACATTATATTTATAATAGAAACAATTTTTTTCATTTGACATGCTGCTAAATATGCACATGTGTATGGGAAATGTTTAAGATGATTGCATCTAAAAAACAGAGACTTCAAAGAACTTAAATGGAAATAACATTTCTGTGCTTTGCTGAAAGTGCTAAATATTGATGGCAGTTTTCTTAGTTACTTTATCTTTGCGGAGACATGATATCTAACACCCACTCCTTCAAGAATAAAGTATTTACAGTGGATCACACTTAGCAGAAGTTTTAGTTCATAGTTGAGTCCACAGATAACTGTCTCTAAGGCAGGTTGACATGGCAGAGAGTCTTGGTAGAGGAGAGGTGTTTATAGCATGGGTGACAAAAAGTAGAAAGTATGAAAAGTGAAACAGAGAAGAGATCAATCTTCTGAGTCCTTGCCCACATTGATCATCTCTTGCCATCATATCGCATCACCTAATAGAGATGTAGCTATAATCTCTAATTATGAGTAGCAAGCATAAGTGATCCAATCACTTCCAAAAATATCCCACCTGTGAACACATGCGATTTGTGGGTGACATCTATATATAAGCCATAAAAGCAGTGGATTAAAATATGATGTGATACATATAGCTGGTGGTAGGATAAGTGTTGTGGCCTGTTTCCATGTGTCTGCCACAATGCCTCATGCACTCATAGGCATAGTTTTTCAGAAATGGCTGGCTACAAGGGCATATTGTTCTGAGTTTAACTTGTGTGATAATGAGTTTAAGCGTGTGATGCTGCAGTTAAGGATGCCCCACCCTGGTTGTGAATGCTTCTCACCATAAGATGGATAGCTTAGATAGACTGCAAAATACAGAAAGAAGACTGATGCTGTCAGTTGCTGTTACTGTTTTTGTTACTGAAGTTCTCTTCTGATGCCACCTGCCTTCTTTGTGGTACCCTTCTGCTATGCCACCTGCCTGACCATGGTCTGAAAAATCTTCAAATTGTGAGACAAAACTAAAACCTACATCTTTAAACTTAGGTGCTGGTATTTTTTTCTCAGCAGAAAGAAGAGTAAATAAGACAATATAGCATGTATATTGTAATAACTAGATCAACATAAAAAGATTCAGATGTCATATACATCTGTCTCTTAAATGGGAATATATATATATATATATATATATATATATATATATATATATATATATATATATATATAATGGCAAAAACTTAAAGAAGAGGCTCAATGGTGGATTGCAGTTTGTAGAGGATGCACCTCCAGGGGAAAAATAGAATGCCAGAAGATTATGGAAGAGCAAAGCTCCTCACAAATGTTCAAATGGTAAGAGGAACAAGAGCGGAGAGAAGTAAAAAGTATTAACTTTTTATGATTCCTTGGTTTTTAAAGAAATTTTCTTTTTATTTCTAACTGTAATCACGTCTTCTACTTCTGATATTCTGTCCTCATATTGGTTCATTCTGCTGTATATAGTTTCAATAGGATAATCTACTAGATATCTGATTGATAATTTCGTGGTTTCCATTTCTGTCCTAATGTCCAGAAATTTCTTAAATTCTTCTACTTTGAATCTACATTTTCTACATTCATTAATCCTGCCCTTAGTAATGGTAATTATCACTGAGATCACCTGAAATTTTTTTTCTGCTTTAATTATACCTTGAACCTCATTCATATGATTTGTTATCTCCACTGATAATATGCCAGTATGAGTTTGGATCATACTTTTTTTTGTCTTTTTTGAGGCAGGATCTCGCTATGCGGTTCAGGCTAGCCTTGAGCTCACTTTTGTAGCCCAGGCTGGTCTCGAACTCGCACAGATCCTCATGCCTCAGCCTCCCAAGTGCTGGGATTACAGGCATGCGCCACCACGCCCGGCTTGGATCTTACTTCTAAGTCTTATTTCCTGTTTTTTGTAAATACTAATATTTGCTTTAATGATTGTAAATTGTTTATGATAGCTATTGCTAGTATATAGAATCCTCAGTAAATGGTGATCCCTCAGAGATGTCTTCTAGATACAGATGGAATTGGAGCTTTGAGTCTTTTGCGTGATGCTATCTCTTCATTTTCTTAGGAATGAGGAATTGTTGACTATTTGGCCTAGCCTGTGGTTGTTTGCCACTGGCCTAGAGTATTATCTATGCACCTTGGTCATTCTCAGTATTAGCATACAAGGAGAGTAATTTTTGGAATGACTGTATTGCCTTTGAGTAAAGTAGTACAGTCAGTAATAATAATAGCATGAAATATGCTTTAGAAATGAAACTATAGTATCTATTAATTTGTCAACTTATGCCATATAAATGGAATCTGTAGTTATATAACCAATTCAAAACAAATTACTAAGTTCTTTATAGTGCATATACCCTGAATGTGACAGTTTTACTCACAACAGGAACATTTTTTTAAATTAGAGATATAGAAGAGAAAAGGATGAAAATAAAGGCTAGCAGACAAAAGAAAAATTGCACAAACTTTGGGACCTGATAAAGACGACAGGAGGAAAAGAAGGAAGGAAGAAATGGAATTCGAGAACATAACAGAGACAAACAAACAAAAAACTAGGAACAATGTTCTCAAAAACATGTCAAATAGGAAAAAACAACAACAACAAAAAAAAATAAAATAAAATAAAAAATTAAGAATTTAAAGGAGTAAAAATAAAAAGCAAAAGAGGAGCAGCCACCTTGGGTCCCCATATATGTGTACCTAATCTCAGCTCGTCCACCTCAAACCCTCTGAGCATCAACCCTAGTCCCCTGTGCTGCCCCATATCCACACTGACAAGAAGAAAGAAACTATCACGAACCAGGAAAAACTTGCCAAACTTCAGGCACAAATGTGCCTCGGTTGGAAAGGAACTGCTCTGAGAAAGAAGGTGGTTCATACAACAGCTATAGCAGATGATAAAAATCTTCAGTTCTCATTAAAGAAGATAGGGGTAAACAATATCTCCAGTATTGAAGAGGTGAATATGTTTACAAACCAGGGAACAATTATCCATTTCAACAACCCACAAGTTCAGGCATCTCTGGCAGCAAACACTTTCATCATTACAAGCCATGCTGAAACGAGGCAATTGACAGAAATTCTCCCCAGCATCTTGAAACACGTTGGTGTAGACAGTCTGACTAGTGTAAGGAGACTGGCTGAAGCTCTGCCCAAATGATCTGTGGATGGAACAGCACTGCTTGCTACTGGAGAGGAGGATGATGATGAGGTTCCAGATATGCAAAATTTTGATAAGACTTCTACACTAAGCAAACTACACTAAGCTTATGAAAAATATAAGAATTGGAAGAAATTACTCGGAGCTGATATTTTATATTATGACTACTTTTTGAAATTATTTTGTTTATGGATCTGATAAACTCTAGATCTCTAATATTCTTAAGCCCAAGCTCCTTTGACACTGAAGCTCTTCTCAGCTTTTGCTTACAAATAATTCATTCTATGCAGCCAGTTAAGCTGGAGAACCCAGCAATAAACTTTAAAACAAAGATTAATAAAAAAATAAATAAGGGCTGGGGGCTGGCAGGATGGCTCAGTGGTCTAAAGCGCCTGCTTGGGGAAGCTTGGGTGGCTTCAGGGACCGCGGTTCGATCCCCGGCCCCACATCCTGTGCCAGCCCTGCCTTCGGGACGGGCTGAGCCGGCCATAAAAATGAGTGAATAAACAAAGGTTCTGAAACAAGAATAAAAATAATAAATAAATAAATAAATAAATAAATAAATAAATATTTGAAAATAAATAAAAATTTTAAAATAAATAAATAAATAAACAAATAAATAAATAAGGGCTGGTGAAATACTGTAGCAGTCCAAAGCACGTGCTTATGAAAGCTTACACAACCACAGGGACTGCTGTTGCATACCCAGCACCACATGCTGCACCAGCTCCACCCCCAGGGCAGGCTGAACCAGCCATACAAATAAATAAAAAAAAAATAAAAAATAAAAAATAAAATAAATAAATAAAAAGCAAGAGAGGAAGAAAAGCAGAATATATCTTGTTATGGGATGCCTCAACTGTCAATAGATCACAGATGGGGTGGACAGAGCTCACGTCTTGTTGATTGTTCCCAGCAAGACCGTAATAGACTTAGGATCTTGGTGGATGATCTTTGCAAACCTAGGTCTTTAGTTCCACTAAATATCAGTGCTTCTGATCTCTGACTGTGAGGCTGGGACCTCAGATTTTTTGTCTGCAGCATTCCATGTGACTCTTTACAGTTTGAACTTGTCTTTTTGCTGGCTGGAATTTGAATCCTGATGTCCTGTAAGTTTGAACTCAGTTGACCTTTATCTGAAACTTAGAGCTGCTAGGTATGAGTAAATCTTTAGATATTATGAGTTCTGACTTCTACTGATTCCTTTTCAAAATGGACAATGGACAATCACCTTCTCCGATGAAGCATTTGAATTTGAATCACTCAGCAGCTAGTGCAGTTATGTACATCCACTACTCTGCTCCATTGGTGCATTTCTCCATGGAAGTGTCTGGAGTCAGCAGCAGTTACTGTTCCTGTGCAAGTTTGAGCTGTCCCTCTCAAAACTCAAACTGGAGCAGGAGAATGTGCTGCTTGCTGTGTGCCACTTCTACGTTGTGGTCACTTTTTTCACTCTCTTTGTGAGCTCTAATTCTTGCTTAAGATCCTTGCTGCTGAGTCCTAGATACCCACTTTGCTCATCCCTCACTTCCTGACACTGCTGTTTTCAAAATGTCTGTCTCTCCTGCTCACCATTCTACCATCTTTCCAGAAGTTTGCTATTGTGTTTAGCAATCAATTCATATGGTACTAAAATTTGATCTCTTCAAGAGCTTATGAACTTATACCCTTATGGCCTTGACAGTTGAGACACATGTAGCCTCTCTGGTGCTGGATAGGCTAACTTTCTGTGCTTTCTTCAGAAGATTTTTCATGTTCATGGCATCTCTAGCGTATTATGGGATCCAGTGTACCTTCAACCTCAGTCACAAAGCTGCATGCATTTCTTTTTTTTTGCGGGACCAGGGTTCAAACTCACGACCTTGCACTTGCCAGGCAGGCGCTTATACCACGGAGCCATCTTCCCAGCCCAGCTGCATGCATTTCTCTGGGGCAAAATGTGTGGCTTCACAGTCTTTATTTTGCAATTTGTTTAGGGTTCCCCTAAAATTCTTGACTCTTGCATTCTGCATACCTGAAAACTTTTAACCACCTACATAATGCCAAAATCATGCACTATTTCAGTGCCCCTGAAACTTGAACCTTGTCTGTAGAACTTCTGAATGCCAGAATGGCTAAACTCACAGATATGTATATGTAATTGGCCCTGAAAGGCTGAAGCACCCTGTGTCTCTCCTCTCATAATAAAGACCTACTAAACTTTTTCCATTTTACATCCATGAAGGTGAATCCATTTCATGAGATGACCTCAAATAATCTTACTTATTATCTTAATTTAAAAATTCAACTTCTTTCTAATGAGAAAAGGGTAAATCCACAATTATAATTGGAGATGTTAAATACTCTGACTGATATAATTGCCACATACAAAATCAAAATGATGTTAAAAAACTGCATAAACATAACAGTGGAGAAGATATGTATAAAACCAAACAACTGAAAGACCAAACAAACAAAAAGCACTGTACTCAACAATATCCAAATGGACATTATTTTTCAGAAACTTATAAACATTTTTGGAAATAGACCATATCTTGGTCCATAAGGCCATCTCCAAAAAATATAGGTGAATGAAAATCATAAAAACTATGTTAGATGAGTATTAAAAGCAAATATACTAGAAAGTGTGAATCCAATATGTAGTTTTATATTTAATACTTTTATGATTTAATCACATGTTCTGAAATATGTTTGTATAACATGCAAAGTTGTCAGTTTCAAACTGTAAAAATTAATCATCTCTAATTCTATTGAAGAATGCATCTATATTTGCATAGTTTTTTTTTAATTGTATACATAACTGGTCTTTTTTCCTTATTCTTTCCATCAGTTGGAATTCTAAAGTGTATTTTAAAGATTTATAATATTTAGTCATTTCCTGCAAGGTCTCACTACACAGTTCAGACTTGTATTGATACTCCTGGATTAGCCTCCCCAGTGATAGGTTAACAGCAATGCAGTAACATCCCAGTTTCGATGGCTGGCACACACCCAGGGTTCTGGGGGTTAACACTGTGTGAATTACTGAGGAGCAAGCCCAGGCCCTTGCACTTGCCAGGAAGGCACTTAAACTGGTGAACTTTCTTCTCAGACCAATTTTACGATTTTTAATGTTTGATCTTTGGAAGTTTTACTGGTAGGTATCTACATATATATTTATATTTCACTCAATCATTATGTTGTGTCTCTGCAATGTGAATAAATATATCATTTCCAGTTACAGAAAATGTTTAGCATTGGCTCTAAGCATAGTGATTTTAATCACTGCCTTAGTTTTAGTTTTCTGATACCCTAATTAATTCTGTGGCTGAGTCCATAAATTTTTCACTTTTTCAAATTTACATATAAACTTTCTGTATTTCATTGGTGGTGGATTTTCTCAACACAAGAAATCTGACTAATTAATGCTTTAACCTAGGATTCCTCAGGTTTAGGTTCATAGACATATTTCTTTCTGGCTCATTTTTTACAGTTTCTCAATTTTTTCTATGGAAGTTTTATCATACTAATTGGCTAGGGCAAAAATATAAAATATGATTTCATTTATAATACTATGTTTTTTAGAAAATATTGGCCCAAATGTGTTGTACATAAAGTGAATGTGCTGTCTGCTCCATAAAAATGCTTTAGCATGCTGGTGCATAGAGAGCACTAAGCAGAATGAGAGCTGTTTCGTTGATGGAAATTTAAATGTGGGAATGACCAAAGAAAATAGGACTCTGATATGAGAGGAGTAATGAGCACCAAAACAACTTACAAATTTGTATGCAAGTCTAAATATCCATTTTTATTGGAGTAAGATGGAATCTTGGTTGCTGAACGTTTTTTCATGTATTTTGGGGTATTTTATGACTTGAGCACTGCGTACTTATTTTCATATTGCACTTTTGATTAATAATTTCATTTTTGCAGATCTGTTATATATTTGTTTATGTATTCTGTATATTATTTCTTTGAGGAATAGTTTATAAAATTTCTCTCTGTTGTCTATGTTGTCACTTTACCCTATCCATTATATTTTTCTGTTTAGAAACTTCTAGTTTGAAATAATTTCAAATGTTTATTTTTGTTGTTATTTTTGTGCATCTGCTATTCTTTAAGGAAGATCCCTCATTTCCCCATGTCTTTATTCATAGTACAAAATCCCTGATAAATTAATTCTTGAAATGAAGGCTTCTCAGGTCCAGGTTCATATACATAGATTCTGTGTTGACTTGTTTCAATATTTTTTCCTTCATTGGATTCAGTGTTTCTCATTTTAATAAGAAATAACAATGAGTCAATTTCAAAACATGTTAGTAGGACTGCCACAATAATTAATACAATGTATATTGCTGTCCTCATAGTAGTTGTTCAAAGTATAAGATGCAGACATGATAACTTTTCTCAACACTATTTGTACAAATATTTCTTCTCATACAACTAACAGAAAGTATTTGTATACATAGTCCAATATTCCACAATAGTTTTAGGTTATCAACACAGCTGGCTATGTCAGAAGTTGTTTGAACTGAGCTTTTTACAGCTCAACATACTAATCTGGATTTACATTTTATGCCAGTAATAAAAACACTACCAATTAAGAAAAAAAGGATTCAATGGATTCATCACACGATTGCACGCATTTTCCAGGGAAGAATTAAAAATAATATTCTCATAGAACTTTTGTTAGTGTCAGCCAGATGGATAAGTCACAGCCATTGCTTCATCAAATTTTTATGTCCTTCATTCAAATTTTTGTAATTTGATCCTGTCAATGAATTTTTCTGTTTCTTCTAGATTCTCTGGCATTCTCAAATCTAAATGTATGAAATAGTTTGCTATAATTTTCTGTTTTAGCAATTTGTGCTATTTTTTGTCATCATCATATCTAACTGTATTGACAGACATATTTGGATTTCTCCTTTTGAACAGTTTATCTAAGACTTTATGTCTTGTTTTTTCTTCAAAAAATACCTAGGTTCACTGTAGCTTTAACTAATCTATTAGGCCATAAGTTTTTAAAATTTTACTCCACATTTTGTAATAATTTTGCTGCAAGTTTTGCTTTTGTGTTGTTCTTTTGCTTATACTTCAGATGCATAATTGGTTCCTTTATTTCAGATTCTTTGGCTACCTAGTGTTCAAAATAATAAATTCTTTTAAAAGAGCTTTCATTTTATATCACAGGGATTGGTATATTAGGATGCAATTGTAACTTGAGTCTTCAAAATTTTCAGTATTTGCCTTGATTTCTTCTGTGAAAAATTGCTGATTTGAGAATGTGTAACATGTCTAGTACAGTGCCACATACACATAATTCTGACACATGGATGGCTGAGGAGCAAAGATTGCCTTGATTGTGAGGCCAGCCTGGACTTTATAGTACATGCAAGCCCAGTCTGGACTACATAAGTAATTTTTGTCTCGAAATATAAGTATAACTTAATCTTCATGTGTTTGCATATATTCTGTTAATTTTTGCTTTGATATTTAACTTCCTTCTCCTATTATACAATAGCACGCAAAATATATTATTAATTTTTTATTTAGACATATACTTAGTTATAAAATATTTTCTATTTTGGATAAAATTGCATATGCTTAGAAAAATGTGTTGTTTTTGAGTGAAGTAATCAGCAGATATCTTCTATTTTTATCATAGTAGTTTTTTTTAGAATTCTTCACAGTGGAGAAAGACATACTTTCCATGAACAATAAAATGAGTAAACAAACCACCGTGATACCATATCAAGGAATAGACTATGGTATATATATATATATATATATATATATATATATATATATATATGTATAATGTAAAGGAATCTCAAATTAGCTAGGCTGAGCACAAATAAAACAGGAAGCAAGGCTGCATACATATTGTTCTATTTGTATGCAAGCTTAGAAAATATAAAATATTTATCAAAGAAAGGGAGAATGACTGGGAAGAATTAGGGGCAGTGTGAAAGCATTGTGATTTGTATCTCAAACATGTTAGAAATATTATTTCTTATGATTATGGTCACAGTTAGACACACAGCAATATTTGTGAAAATTCACTAAAATATTTATGCTTTTTTTTTTTGTCTTTTTGAGAAAGAGTCTGGCTATGCAGTTGAGGCTGGTCCTGAGCTCACTTTTGTAGCCCAGGCTGGTTTCGAACTCGCACCGATCCTCCTAGCTCAGCCTCCCGAGTGCTGGGATTACAGGCATGAGCCACCACACCCGGCAATGCTTTTAAAATTCATTTATTTTAAGCATATTTCACTAGAAAAATAAAAGTAATCTATGACAGACCATTAATAGTACTCCACCAGCCAGTTAAATCAGTAAATGATGTGGAAATAGGACTCTACTACAAATTTCTAACAGAAAACAAAGGTTGCAGACCACTTTTTCAATAAAGAAGTAGTTCTTTTTTTTTTTTTTTTTTTTTTTTTTTTTTTTTTTTTTTTTTTTTTTTTTTTTTTTTTTTTTTTAACTGTGTTTATGCTGTGGCCGGCTTAGCCTGTCCTGAGCATGGTGCTGGCACAGTATGTGGTGCTGGGATCAAATTACAGTCCCTGTGATTGCCTAAACTTGCTTAAGCAAGCACTTTATAGCACTGAGCTATCTTGCTGGCCGGAGAGATAGTTCTTGAATCAAGAATGGCATATTAGCTGGGCGTGGTGTCGCATGCCTGTAATCCCAGCACTCGGGAGGCTGAGGCAGGAGGATCGGTGCGAGTTCGAGACCAGCCTGTGCTACAAAAGTGAGCTCAAGGCCAGCCTGAACTGCATAACAAGACCCTGTTTCAAAAAGACAAAAAATAAAAAAAAAGTATTGCATATGATGGATACAAAGTAGGGGCCAATGCTGTTATAAGTGATCTGACTTTCTGGTTCTTCTATGGCTTAAACAACCACTGTCCTTTTCCTTTGCTTTGCTCTTTCTTTGGCTTA
>PVJA010034798.1:0-19234 GCA_004027025.1 Myocastor coypus | reverse complement strand
TGTATGGTTTTGCTATTGATGTTTTCTGCTTTGTCTGCTTCCAGTCACTTCGTTGTTTAATCCATAACACATTCAGCTGTGTTATGCCCTTAAGTTCTTGTTTTCTTCTTTAAAGTTCTTATATTAGGGAGACTATACGATATTTACACATATAGGTCTGGTTTATTTCACTAATGAGTATATGTTTAATATACATCCAAAAATGGTATTCTTTTCAATATAAGTGAAGCTGTCTTTCACATCAACTATCCTCTTCTGACTTTAAGGAATCGGCAAAATGATTTTTCATATCTGCTAATTTTCCAGTGCCCTTAATGTAGGCAGCTCATATGTCATAGCAACCTGGTCCAAAACTCCTTCTCACGGCTCCTTCCTCTTGCTGTTACACGCTCACCTAGCACCTCTCCAAGTGGGAGGAAGGTTCATTATTTTTTACAGAGCTGCCAATTGCTTCTTTGGGCAATGGATCACCTTGAACTGACAGAGGAGCTCCTATTCAGCCAGGGTAGGAGAGATCCTCCCAAGGCTTCTTTACAGGCTCAGAAATACAGGTCTGCGTGATAATGTCACCTGGGAAGGAGGCTATGAGCCACCCTTGCTACTGTGCTGTTTGTCCATATGTGGAGTCATAAGCCAGCTTGCAATTTTCTCAGGGGCTGGCAGAATACAGTCACAACTGTCTCTTTTGTAATATGAGCTGAAGCTCATATTTGTGCTTGACTAGAAGGGTCAGGAGAAATAAGGTTCTCTCATTCTGCCTCAATTGAAAATCTCTTCTTCACATATATGTACCAAAATGAAACAATATGCACCAAATTTATTTTCTTTTTCATTTCAGTACATAAAAGTCTTAAAACAGAATTTCCAGTGAAGCATAGCTGATTGGTCATCTGTACGCACTGAATAAAGAAGGAATCAGAATCTAGGTAACAAGACCTAGTGAGCCTGGTGGGGACTGAATACTAACTGGCTTCAGTCCTTACTTAGCTTCTAAGCTCCAGATATGGTTCTATGTACCCGGAGTTTTCTTTTCTTCCTTCTTCCAGATGAGCTGCCATTTCTATAAGCTATTATCCACTTATTTTATGCAGAGCTAAATGTGGGTAATCAGCCAGGATTCTGGCAGATGTTACTTTCACCAAGTGCAGCAAAGAGATTGAGGAGGATGAGGTACAGAGAAAAGTTCCAGCAATACTTTCTTTTTTTTTTTTTTTTTTTTTTTTTTCATTGTTAATAAAAACATTTATTTTTTATTTTATACAGAGCAAACTGAAGTCTGCATAATGACTTGATGGTTACCCAGGGGTTTACAGTGTCCACCTCAACAGCATGGTTCTGGGGTTTGCAGATCCACACAAACGCAGGCAGGAGCATCAAGGGAAGAAGGGCTACAGCAGGAGTGTACTGCAGCCTTTCTCAACGAAAAGGCAGTGGAGCATTCTGAGTCACTGAAAACCTGTGTAAATGGGGCTTCTAAACACACACTGTACTGTGAGCTCTTGCAAAGGGGGGCAGGAAAAAAAAAAGAGACACTGATAAATAAGGAAGCATTTTCCATGGCAGGGATGAGAAGAGGCTTACTACATTGAATGTCCCCAGCCCATGAACCTGATACTCGAAGGAGACCATATATAATCTTGAATCATCTCTGCTCAAAAGGAAATGTTCATACCCCTGGGATCAGACCAAGAAAAGGCTGGTCATTCCTGAGCTCTTGTTCCATCCCCATAGTGTATTCACAGGAGAAAGGTCAGATGGTAGTGGCTTGAGTTCTGCAAAAGTAAAAGCTTAGTTCACATTAATTGCTGTTAAATCTCAAGGACTGGGAAAGACCACAGATCAGACAGACCTACTAAAGAGGTCTTTAGTAGGGACCAAGAGGAAAAGGTCCAGAGTACCCTTAGCTTGAGGCAGAACAGGTATATCAGGTCTGGAAGGAGGTATTAGTAATACTTTCAGACCTGAGTTTTGATGGGATAACTTCAACAATGAAAATCAAATAAAATACTAGGTGGTGCCAGTCACAATGAGTGCCATGCCTTCATGGTCACTTGGTAGCATAAAAAGACACTGCTAGGCCATGCCCAGCTACCCAATAGGTCTTACTAGAAAGCATCTATGTGATGCATGGGTGAGGGCTTGGTATATCTGATAATCCAAAGTGATCTCTGTGGAAACAGGAAGGGCAAGGTCCTGATTTCCTAGCCTAAAGGGCTGAGCAGAGCAGAAGCAAAAGCTCCAGAGTGACCACAGATTGCCAGTAAACTGCTCTGACCCAGAGAAAGAGGAGCCAGATCCTTACTCTAGACATGGTGGGGACCAAACCTAACCCATATCACATGCATTAGTCCCAGTCATCCTCCAGCTGATGGGCAACTCATACCAGGCAGGGGAAGGGAGCTGGTTATGAAGAAGGGATCACTTTTTACCTTTTAAAGTCTTACTTTATATTTTAACTTCAAACATATTTTCAGTGCCTCAGATACAATTTAATCTTAAGTCTTTAAAGGCCCCTTGAAACAAAAGTATACTATTTTGTTGTCATTAAGCTTCTTATCTTCTGATAGTCAAGTTTCCCCCCAGCTTCCAAGTTTTACCCTGACTTAGAGTCCACAAATTTCATCAAACCATCCGTGCTCATGGATTTAGGCCTTTCTAGAGGGAAACCCAAGGCTCGGCTCCAGATGAGCTGTGCCAGCACACCCAGTGCCCGTGACACTCCAAATAAAACTGTGTAGTAATTCATCTCCGTCATGCCATAGTACTGGAGCAGCACTCCACTGTGAGCATCTACGTTGGGCCAAGGATTCTTGGCCTTACCCTGCTCTAGGAGAATATTAGGTACAATTTTATACAGTTGAGCAACCAGCTTAAACATGAGGTCATTGGGCAGGTGTTTCAGAGCAAACTCTCGTTGACAGGAATATTGTGGATCAGTCTTTCTTAGAACCGCATGGCCATAGCCTGGGACAACCCGTCCTGAGTTGAGTGTGTTCCAGATGTAGTCTCGTAACTTCTCATCTGATACATCTTTGCCAACTTCCTTCTGTAGTTGTGTTAGCCACACAAGTACCTCCTGATTTGCCAGTCCATGTAGAGGCCCTGCCAGCCCATTCATGGCTGCTGCAAATGACAGGTATGGGTCTGAAAGGGCACTGCCCACCAAATGGCTGGTATGAGCACTTACATTGCCACCCTCATGGTCACTGTGGATGGTGAGGTATAAGCGCATGAGTTCCGTGAACTGAGCATCTGTATAGCCTAACATGTTAGTGAAATTATGAGACCAATCCAGCTTAGAGTCAATGGCCCCAATACTACTGCCCTCGCGGTAAAGATTCCGGTAGATCTTTGCTGCAACACAAGGTAGCTTTGCAATCAGATCCATACAATCTTCATAAGCCAACTCCCAGTACTTGGTTCGGTGGACACCCTCTGCATATGCCCGGGCAAAGGTACTTTCGCTGTTGAGGGCTGTCACAGCTGCACTTAGCTGAGACATGGGGTGCAGATTGGTAGGAAAGTTATCCAACATGGTGACCACATGCGAAGGCAGAGCTGCTCTCTTTGCCCACTCGTTTGAGAGCCAAGATACCTGTTCTTCTGTTGGGATCTGTCCAGTTATCAGCAGCCAAAATAAGCCTTCCGGCAGGGGCTCTTCCCCACCCTTAGCCTTGGGTAGCAGTTTCTGGCATTCAGGGATACTGTGGCCTCGGAAGCGGATGCCCTCATCAGGATCAAGAACTGATGTTTCATAGACCAGTCCCTTCATGCCTCTCATGCCACCATACATCATGTCCACAGTGATTTGGCCCACCACAGTCTTGCCATGTTGTTGTCTGAAGGCCTTGATTCTGGCCTGCTCCTTAGGTATCAGGTTGGCCAATACATCTTTCAAATTCGTGGAAGAAGCACTGGCATGTCGGGCGGCAAGAATAAGACAGGATGAATTCTCTGGACAAGTTTCTTTATCTGCGGGTCTGGAGTTGGGTGGAACAACCTTTCTGGTTCTTCAATCATTTGGGAAATTATGCAGAAGATTTTACATGAATGCCCCACCCTACCCAAGGCTCCACCTATGGAGTTAGGTGCAAGAGTCCCAAGGACAAAGAGAAGCTGGATGGTCCCATTCTTCTAGCCTGGAGATCACTGAAGGCTTCAATAACTTGGCTCCCAAGAGCCGGGTGGCCGCTGTGAGTAGAGCCATGGCCCGCAAGCCCCAGGTCTGGTGGGAAGGGAAGGAGGGGGTGAGAGCTGCGGCAAGAAGAGAAGCAGCCGCCGCTGCACTACAGGCCGCGCTAACCCGTGGACAAGGTTGAAAAGGAGGTGGCTGAGGGACAGGGTAGACGAACCGGCAGCGGCGCCCAGCCCCCTCCAGCAATACTTTCTTACAAGAACCACTATGTAACCATTTGTTTATTAGCAATTTATTTGTTCATTTGGCTCTTTGCTGGACGATGATTTCTTTTATCCTTACTTGGTGCTAGTTTCCTGTTATTTCAAAAATGAACAGCAAAATGTGCAGTGTGCATATTCTTGTTGCCCAGACACTCATTCAGCAGTATCTGCCCCTAGACATAGATTTAAAAATGTGAATACATAACTGGACAGGTCAGGACACTGAACATGGCTTTTCTCAATCAGTGAGACATCAAAACTGGCTCCCAGTAAAATCTGCCTAGGCGATCTGGGACCATTGTTCAAACACAATGATCCTCAAAGCCTCGGGAAGTTGCTTCCTTGTTTGGTTTCTATGGGAAAATACACATTATTCTGCAAGCTTTTGTTCTTTAATAGGTTGAGCAAACATAAATGACAAGGGCTGTGCTGTGGGACCGGATGAAGAAATTATAGTTTGCCTCTTTCCTGTGAAACAGCAGGTTGGACTCCAGTTATCTGAGTTTGCACCTGTGACCCTGGCAGAATCTCTTGATTAAACACTCCTTAGTTGCTTTTTTTTTTTTTTTTTTCTTCCGTATTTAGTATGGAGTCCACAGGGTCTCACTAGGTAGATTTGATTTGTAGTGATCCTTCTGTTTTCAGCCTCCCAAGTGCTGGGATTATAGGCTTGCACTACCACACCTGGTCTCATTCTCAGTGCATCCCAGGGACGGGGCAGGCACCGCACACTGGGGGCTGAAACCCAGTCCATGTGTCTGCCTAGGCAGATGCTTTAATCTGTTGAGGTATTGGGTTGTCCCTTCTTGCTTCTTTAATAACATAGCATCTTGTTTCCTAGAGGCTCAGGGCCTATACGTCATCAGAAGTTCTCATCACCTCTGAAAACAGGTGCTTCCAGGGACTGACGAGGGTTTCAGATCATTGGCTCCAACTGCATAGATTACCAATTAGGAAACTGAGGCTATGTGGGAGGGAGTGGGAAGGAGAGGGAGGGACAAGGAGAGAGGGGAGGGACAGGAAGGGAGGAAGAGAGGAAGAAAGTGGGAGAGAGAGACTGGCAGACAGACAGACAGACAGACAGACAAAGACAGGCAGACAGGCAGGCAGGCAGAGAAAGACAGATATAGCCAAGGGGGATGATGTTCCTGATACAAGATAAAATTAGCATGAGCCCATAACACATTCTGTGATGAGAAAAAAGCCAGAAACAAACAACAACAAAACACATGCAGTTCTTGTAGTTCCGCTTAGACCTAGGTGTGTTGAATTCATAGAAACAGGAAGTAGCATAGAGATTACTATGCTAAGTGTATGGGAGAGTGGGGATACTGTGTGATTGCAGCATTTCAGTTTATGACAGGAAAATCTGGTGGAGATGTTAGGTGGTGAGGATTGCACAGCTAGCGAATGCTTAATGTTGCTAATTATACATTTAAAATTACTTACCATGATAAATTTTTATTATGCATGTATTATCATTTCGAAAAATATGAAAAATATCTTTTTGGCCCTCAGAAAAACCTGTATTCCCAAGTGAATTTTCTGAAGTATTTCTGCTTGTTGACTCTGCTTAGAAATTTTCTCACATTCCTGAATCTCTGATTTCCTGTCTCAACTTACACACTATTTACACATGTGGGTCTGATTTATTTCACCTATAAGTACAGCCTCTGGCTCCATGTATTTACCTATAATGGCCTCAAGTATCCTATTGTCTCCCCAGTGTGAGAACCTGAAAGAATAATAAAATCTGAAAGGTATAATAGGTATAGAAAAATGGAAAGAAAGTGATTATAAGGAATTAACAATGAAGATGAGAGAAAGGAATAAACACAGGGAAAAATGAAGGTGGAAAAATGCAAGTAAATATACCAGATAGCTGAGATGACCGTATTACTAGTTTTCATCTGTTTTTTGAAAATAGAAATTAATGCTTAAAATTTTCACTTTGACTAACTATATGCTCATAGCTGCAATCTGAGCAACTACATTGAAGACAGCATTGTGCAATACAAAAAGCATGGTTGAATATCTATCTTGTTCTTCTAAATGTGTAATATTTCTAATGTATTACCAATTATTATTATACTCTCTTTAAAATAAATTAAAAAATAATTAAGTAAAACATTTAAAAATCATTAAGGCCTACGGAAAGCAAACATTAATGTTCAGTTATTTGTCTAATCTTTGCAAACCTATATCTTTTAATCTAAGCAATACATTTGAGGATAAAAATATGTAATATAAAAAATGAAAATCTGTACCATATGTATTATTGCATGCTACTCTGTTTCTGTTTTGTCTTAGCTATTTTTTGTTTTTACTCTTTAAAATTAAATTAAATTAAAAAGGTAAAAATGTCAGTCCCCTGGCCTTCAGTGCATGCATCCCTCTCACCTCATGCTGATGGCTTTAACCTGGAAATTGTAGATTCTCTGTCTCTTCCTTTATTCTGTCCCTGGCATGTGCTACTTTGCTTGTCTGTCACCTGCACCCTCAGATCCAATAATTCAGTCCTTCCCTTCAACTTGTATTACAGTTTTGATTGATAGTTTACATTACTTAAATAATTCCTTAGATAAAAATTTCTTTCATAAGTTCCTATATGGTCAGAAAGCTTCTACCACTTCTGCTGGGTATTCCTGATAAATTTTCAGTAGAGTAAGAATTGTTTCGGGAACATATTCAGTTAACTCATTGAGATATATGCTTTTATATCAGCCAGATCTGGGTTTCACTGGGAATAACTGATTGCTTAGCATTTTTATAAATGTTTCTTTGGGGCTCAGTGGAACCCAGGGATAACAAGATATGTGTTTATTTGTCTAATATTTAAGGTTTGTTCAGGGATCCTTTCTTCATAAAAGGTGTTATTAGTAATTATCTCTAAGGAGTATGCTTAGTAAAGAGTATCTAGCACACTACCTGAAGCAGGGACTTAGTGACAAAGGAAGTTCCTCAGTTTACTTTTGGGTGACAAGTAATTTTTAGGCTTCTTCCCTGAGGCAGGAAAAGTAAATTCTCAGAACCTTCATCAAAATACCCTCCCTGTCTCATCACAGCTAGAACCATCATCTGCATGTCTTCCTGGAGTTTATCCTGCATTTGATACACTAGGAGCACTTTCCATCACCTCTTTATTCATTCTTAGAGTTGTGTCCAACACTGATGAAAGCTGCTATTGTCCTTCTAGTGATTATCTGGTCCTGCATCAGGACCCTTGTACCACGCCTTTGACCTTTTCCAGTGATGTTCCCTCTAAAATACAGTGACCAGTAGTCAGAGCTTATAAACAAAGTATGCTTTACTTGATATAACAGAATGGCTCATGAAAAGCTGTGCCTTAAGTTAAATCTTTCAATATTTGTTTTGCAGAGATGCTTATCACTGTTCCTTTAAATGATATTTTGAAAAATTAAAGTATTAGCTGTGTATTATATTAAACTGAGCCAATACAAAAATGTAAGAACTTCCTTTCATACAGCGTTGGTGGGTGCAGTGCCCATCTTGGAATACAGTCCTTAGCCCCTCCCAGTTCCTGGCTTTGGCCAAGATTGCAGATGAAAACAGAACAGCATCTACAAGCTTACTGAATACAGCATATATTTTCTTCTATCCCTAAATGTAAATGAGACCAAATTATTTCCGTCTATTTTTGGTAAGTACACTCAGTATTAAAAAATAGATGAAGTAGTACATGTTATGTCACATTGCCTTAAATTTAACAAATAAATTATTCTGGGTAAAATTTTTGATAACATACTTAATAAATATCTATAAATTAAAAATGAAAACTATTTTATAACTGTTGTATATGATTCAATAAATATGTTCTTTTATCTAATTGCATAATGAAATGTTTATCATTTTTGTAGTTCAGAGATGGTATTTTTCTTTTCCCCCCCCTTTTTTTTTCCAGTTTTTGTAGGATTCCTAGTTAGCCTGTAATAATTGATATACAAAGAACCAATTTCTGTTTTCCTCCTTTCTGGTCACTCTGACTCTACATGTTTAGGTTACAATCTATAGTATTATGTTCTGATAAATATATTACCATTGTTTGCATAATATTAATTTCCAAAAAAAGCATGTGTTAAGTCTGCAAAAGCATATTTACAGGTAATGATTTCTGGATATTCTATTGTAAATGAATGCTTAAAATAGTCTCAATAAAGTTTTACTTATATGTATACCTGTGTGCTCCTTATTACAGACACTGTCTTTCAGATTCTGTACATATTTATTGACAATCTGCAAAGTTAAAGATGAGGCCTACAATAAATCATTAAGTTACTAAAGAGTAGGCTCGGGCTGGGGAGATAGCTCAGCAGCATAAGCACCTGCCTGGCAAATGCAAGGTACTGAGTTGGATCCCTGGTATAAAAAAAAAAAATTAAAAAGTAAGCTCTATTGGACAAGGGAAACACAAAATTTTTAATTTGTTTCATTTAAACAGAAAAATACTAAAAGTAATTATCTTTATACAGATGTGAGTATGTAGTTTGTGTTGAATAACATATGTCTCACATTATGAAGGCAATTCAAGTGGGACATTTGGTGAGTTATGTTTGCTGTTGATAATAAGTAAAAAATTAAAAATATTTTATGACATTATTAAAATAATTCACTTACTAGGAAGATACCACAATGTATATGGAGGTGACTTATGTGATGTTATAGCAAATGTATATGTGATGATTGAGTACCTGACATAAACTTTTCAGACATGACTAAAAAATCACTTTGGAAACAAATCATTTATTTTTTGCTCATATAAATTGATAGGTATATATTTACATGCATATGCTTAAATATAAAACTAAATTATCTATTACTTAATAGGAATTTAAGTAAAAGTTGTTGGAAATGGGTTAATTTGCTCAATTTTGTACTTAGCAATTTAATCATTTGAGGTACAACAAAGTCAGTGAATTTATCACCTCCATAGAGCCAAGTACTTAGGCAAACTTTCATAAGGAGCCTTTTGAATATGGCAGGCATTATACAACTAGAATATATGTACTCTGGTAAAATTTCTACTCCATAGAAGACTAAACATCACTCGGTATACTTAAAATAACTTCACAAGAGCACATTATCTAAATACATATTTTAGAATGCTTGCTAAAAATCTTTTAAAATTACATTGGAACAAAATTAAAACTTGTTCAAGGAGAAGAACCTATTAAATGTACTTCCAGCTCGGACATTCCTATTTGGCTCAGTATATTACCTCATGGCATTTGAGAAAGATGTGGTTGATGTGCACACTCAGAATATGTGACTCCACCTTCCCTGCCATGTTCATAATTTAGATGGAGTGCTCTAATTGACTGATGTAAATGTGATCCGTTGAAACTAGCTATACTCCATAAACTTATATTTAATAAAGAGTTATTTGATCATTACTGTTATTCATAAATTGAAATGCATTAATCATTCAGAAAATATTTCTTGCAAAATATACAAAAATATAACTACTTATTTTCTCTCATAGCACTTAATATTGCTAGAACAACCAACTAATAGTAGAATGCTCTATTTCAGCATTGTGTGTCAAAGTTGTTAGGAATATGAAAATAAAATTTTATAAAGATAAAATTTAAAAATACAATAAAATGCTGGGGTGGCTGTGGGGAAGAAGGAACTCTTCTCCAGTGTCAGTGAGAATGGAGGCCGGTACAATCACTGTGGAAATCAATGTGGAGAATCCTCCAAATACTAGGATTAGAGATCCACTTGACCCAGTTACTCCCCCTGTGGGTATTTTTCCAGAAGATTTGAAAACATCAGACCACACAAATATATGTGCACCTAGGGTAATAGCAGAACAATTTGTAATAGCTAAATCTTGGAAATAAAGGGGATGTGACCTTTATTTGTTCATTTTCTCATTGTTTATTTATTGGTGAAAACAAGTTTACATTAAGCGTCTCATGGTAACTTACGAGTTAACAATAGTATATATAATTTGTAATTCAAGTATTTCATCTCTTACCACTAAAAAGCTATATGCTGCATTCTAAGGATTATATTGTTTATTATTTTTTATTTTACATTTATTATTTATTTTTTATTTATCAGAGAGGGTATGTATCTATTCATATGAGATAACACTTGATTGGCTAAATGTCTGTTTCTGTTCTTCACTTTCCTTTTATTTTTTGTTTGTTTGTATGTTCTTGTTTATGTTTTCTAATGTATTTGGTACAGAGCCTCACTACACAGTTCAGACTCATGGTGATCCTCCTGCTTTCAGCCTTCCCAGCACTGGGATTACAGGCTTGCTTTTATTAGAAGTAATTCCAATCATATTTGACCTCACAGAATATTTAAAGTGTAAATATTTTGCTAAATGTAAGATTCTGTATTAGATACAAGATGAAAGAAAATTGTAGTTCTCTGTTGACAGATCTTCGTTCAAAACAGAAGATCAAAAATTTGTTCTCATTCATTTTTTTAACAGCTAAAGTATCAATAAAACTTCAGCTTTTATGTTGAATATTTATTAACTAAAATTTAAACATATTTTCTCTGTTTTCTAGCTACATATTAACAAACTCTCATGAAGAGTTGTGAATGTAGTGGTTATGCCTAAACTTTATTTATAATAACATGTTATTTATAATAACATAACATATTAGATCCTAAATTTATGAACATAATTTATCCACAGAGAAATATGACAGAACTCTTTTTTTTGTCTTTTTGAGACAGGGTCTCACTGTGCAGAAACCTGGCCTTGAGGATGGCCTTGAGCTCACTTTTGTAGCCCAGGCTGGTCTCGAACTCGCACCAATTCTCCTGCCTCAGCCTCCCGAGTGCTGGGATTACAGGCGTGTGCCACCACGCCCGGCTTGAATATTCTAATTCTATTGAATTAATTAGATTCTATTGCAACAGTCATACTTGGGCATACATGATGCTTTTTGCAGCAATTGAGATTATATACAAAACTTTTCAGCTCAGCTTTCAAATGTGCAGGTAGCACAGGTTTATCAAAAATTCATTACTAGAATCTTGAGCAAAGTCTTTGGGGCCAAACTCTTGCTATGGCACAGCTATAAACTTTCAATTGAAGTATTGTTGCTACCTGAGTGGGTGGGTGCACCATGGCTGGGTCTGCTCCTAAACTCAACAGCACAGCACTTACTGGGGACAGAGTATGTTTCTGCTTTTGCCTCATTAAGGAAGAGTGAGGCTGAGAATCTCCACACATTCACACTGGGAAGGGCCCTGTGGCCCTTGGGAGAGCCTCCTGGGAGAGAAGGACGATAGGATGAGAATGGGCATCTTATTAGCTGGTTGTGAGGAAGAATGTGGCCTAATTGATACCATGGGAGATATTTTTAACTCTTCTCCCAACAGTGTTTCCAAACCTTGTGTGGCTCTATGCGCTTCCTTTCTTTTCTCAGATTCTCTAATCATCTCACAACTTATTGTTATATCTTTGCTTCCTAGTTCATTAAAAGAAAATTTTATTTGGAACTGTTTTAAATTCTCATCATTTTCTAATCCATAGGTTTAACACTTAATCTTTATTCCTTTTCCTGTTTTCTTATACCTATATTCGAATTTTTCTAGAATGATTTTCCTTCATCAATTATATTTGTTGTGAAATAAGTGTCTTCATTTCTACTTGAGTCATTCCCTGATCTAAATAATAATAATAATAATAATAATAATAATAATAATAATAATAAACCTGTCCCATATTCAAAATAACAAATTAACCAGCCCATTAGCCCATAAAAATATTTAATTAATTAGTTTTGTTTTTTCAGACAAGGTCTCACTACATAGTCCAGGCTGGCTTTAAACTCACTGTGTAGCCAAGGAGCGCCTCAAATTCACAGCAATCCTCTGTCTTAGCATTCTTAGACCTGGGATTATAGGTATGTGCCACAGTATCTGGCTTCAAAATATTTTTTACAGCCATTCCTTTTCAGCATACTTCTTTGTCATTCTAGTCTTGACAAAGCATAGGCTCAGCACCTCCAATTTTTGCTTTTGTTATCTGGCTTATTCCTCAAAGATATATATATATATATATTTTTTTTTTTTTTTTTTTTTTTTTTTGAGACAGGGTCTTGCTATGCGGTTCCGGCTGGCCTTGAGCTCACTTTGGTAGCCAGCCAAGGCTGGTCTCGAAGTCACACCGATCCTCCTGCCTCAGCCTCCCGAGTGCTGCGATTACAGGCGTGCGCCATCATGCCCGGCTAGTGATATATTTTTTCTTAAGTTTACTATAGAACTTATATATCTTCTTGAGATCACAAGGACAAACAATTTCAGAATTACACTAAGATATTGTATGTGAATTATGTTGTGATTTGTGCTGGTGGTATGAAAGTGATGGATAGAATTATGGACAATTTATGAGAAGTGGGGTGTTGGATCCAAATTGATATAGTACGGCAAATTATTAACTTTATTGAATCTGAACTTGCAAGTGTACATCTTCTAATATGTGAAGGATAAAATGAGCCATAGCTTTAAAATATACAATTAAAACTTTGAAATAAATATTCACAGGAGATTGTGAAGACATGGAAAATTTAATCCAGAAATGTGTGAAAAACAAAATTCCAGGGTCCACTTATTAACTAGGGACACGGAGAATAAAAGCAGAGTTAAACTTGTTCAAAAGTTTCTGACTTTAATGACAATATTTAATGATGATTTCCTTTACTTGTACTCTCACTTTGAGAATTTTTGAGCTTACATTTTAAGAAATATAGAAAGCATAGTAATATAAGTTTATGGAATGCAAGTAATTTATTTGTGTAATACAAGTTCTGCCTGACACAGGGTCCTTGGGAGGAAATGAAGACCTAAAGAAACAGGCAAAGTCAGTTATTTACATACCTAATTGGATAACTAATAGTGAGTTATGAAGATGTAAGTAAATAATTTGTGGATGCTTATCAGATAAAAGTTATTTTAACAAGGTCTGTGCAGAATTCCTTCGCTTTTTCTCCTAAAGGAAAGGATGGAATTCTTTCAGGTACAGGGAAACTATCTTTCCTGTGGGTAATGCTAATGTCTCTAACAGTACAAAGGGAAGAATGGTCCTTTTCACCTATTTATTATTCATTGTCTTTAAAGTCAGCTTATCAGAGTGATATATGTATTTTTAACCCTTCTGATAGATCCTCTTTCTTTGTGTTTTATGGCCACCCAGCACTTGTGCAAGTAGGAAATGTTTTTTGGGAGAAGATAACCCAGTTGCTTCCTGGGTTAGCAGTTCATCTTGTGCGGCTCTTCTCCAATGTCTGGAAGAGTGACACTGTGCAGGCTGCTGTCTGGGCTCAGAAGGGCAGATCAGAGTCTTGTCACCTCCTGCGTGAGAAGGAATGAGATGCTTTGCTGGTGTGTTATTCGTTCACACTTGGGGGTCATGACCCGGCCTACATTTTTCTCCACAACAGTCACAGTATGCCCATTGCTGTCTGGGGTAATTTCTGGGGTTTACATTTGTACTTATCGGGGGGATCAGGGAGAAACAAGTTCTCATCACCTTGTCTGGATGGGAAATCACTTTTCCACATTTAAGTGTTAAGTATACAACATTAAAAGACTTTTCTTTATCTTTCTATTATGTTAATGTTTTACATGGAAAGAAATCCTCTAGGCTTTCACACAGGGCTTGTTTTATAGGACACTGACAGCAGTTGGCTGGAAAAAGGTAAAGAGATCTTGTGGGTATGGCAGAAATGAGTACTAAGTGGCTCTAGCCCCTAGGTTATGTATATGATTCTTTCAACTTCAAGTTCATTTTTTTCTTTTGTTCGGTGAATCCTGCAGCTTAAGTTAAGCTTGCATCCTTTCTGTCTCTCATCTCTGCAAGCTGAAATTCATCCATTTTTACACTTACCAGAATGTGGACAATATGTAAAATTTTCTTCAGAAACTTCTCCCTTCTACAAGGCCGCTAGAGTTGTGGAAGAAAAGGCAAAGACCAATTCTGGCACATCTACTTGGATTATAACTGCTATGGAGTCATTTCTTACTAATAATTTATTCACTCACTTTCTTCTTTGTGGCTGGTAAATCAGGCACGCATGTGTGTTCATTTGGTGCTGGTATTATTCTGTAAAAAACACAAAGTAAAATGAGCAGGTTTTGCAGATGCTGTTGCAGGGTTGGCAGGATTACCCATCAGCTCTAACGTGGCCACTGCCATAGAACTGTGGACCAGGGGAATATTTTTTCTTTGTTCATTTTATTTTTCTTTTGCTCCCTAGATTTGTTGCTGTTGTTGGTTAGTTTTTTACATTTGTTTTTATTCTGTTCTAGTCTTTTTTTTTCTCTTTCCCTATTATTTTTCAAGTGTACGATATTTTCATGTGAGTGAACATTGTCTCTAGTCTTTCTGGTTCATTAAAAAAATCTTTTGCTTTTTCCTTTGTTATTTCTCTTCTTCCCTCTCCCCCAATTTCCCAAAGGCTGGCATGATTATCTTTTATCATCCAACTTTGCTTCTAAGGTAGTTCTCTTCACTTCTCCCCGTGTTTTCCACCTATCTATCTTAAATTTCCTTAACCACAGGTAACCACTGTAGAAAAGGGAAATGTTTTCCACACAAGTTGTTGATATATGCTGGATTTCACTGGATTAACTTTAGATCTTTCCCCTATGATTAAACTTACAAAATGGATAGTCACAACAATTTGTCAGTTTCTAGGGTGTGCTTGATGCTATTATGATTGCTAATTTCCCTGCTTTAGCAAGGATGTCATACCTATGGTAGCTAGTTGTTTTCCTTTATGTGTTAATACTGTGATTGCCTGGGTCATGACCATCACCATAGTCCAGTATCAAAGGACTGCGTGTTGAGACAAAAAGACAGTAATGTCTCATCCTTAATAAGTTAGGAAGCTAGGATCTTGGGACAGACACAAAAACCAAGAAACACCTACTTCTGGAAGACATTTCCTAGGAAGTCTCAATAAGAGACTAGGTAAGTTTGACTCATAGTGAGCCTCCTGCTTTAGCCTTGGTAGGTGGCTCAGCATGGCCAGGGCAGGCCAGTGTAGCTGATGGTGCTAGCAATGGAATCTCAGTCTCTGTGGCTGCTTCAGCTGGCTCTTAGCCCACTGACTTACCTTTGGTACCAGCAATAAAGCTATCTACTATGAGAGATTTATATGCATTAATACAGAAAGCAAATTAAAAAATAGAAAATAAGACAAAAGTGAAATTCAACCCTACAATTCCAGCCCACTCAAGACAAATCCAGGGGACAACAAGATAGAGGACATTGAAAGTTGTCCACTGGAATTTTCTGAAATGATAGTAGTAGAAGAAAAGAAAGAGGAGGATGAATGAGATTAGAGAGAGAGAGTAATTTCTCAGTTAAAAATGGCAATCAATATGAAGGACTTGTTCAGTGAAAGTAGAGTGGACAGATAAAACAGAGGTGTTTATGAAAATATAAACTTCTAAAATAGAAAAGGGATATCTAAGAGGTTAAAAGTTCTATTGAAATTATACACTATTGTAGTGATCCTCCTGTTTTCAGCCTCCCAAGCATCGGGATTACAGGCACCTGCCACCACACCCAGTTTCAAACGGCCTGTCAGTGTGCGAGGGGATAGGGCCGGTACCACACACTGGAGATTCAAACCCAGTCCCTGTGTCTTCCTAACCAGGGACTTTAGTCTGCTGAGTTATCTGGCTGGCCCTGAAAAATGATTTGACATGCAAATAAGTGAGGCAGGCAGGACAAAAGCTGTGGGACTAGAAGCACATGGCAAAGCAGGGCCATTCCACCTTGGCAGGCCTACCGGTAAGAAGCTGATGGACCAGGAGTCAGTGGGGCCCAGAGGGCCCGTTCTACGTCCACCGGCATACAAGTAAGGAGCCATAGGATCAGCAGTCAGTGGAGACTAGAGGGCCACTTGGGCTGGGCTTAGATGAAAAGAATCAAGCACAGAAACCAAACCTAATCCAGGTCGTGCTGTCGAGTTTGAGCTCAGGAGGTCTAGGTCCAGTGAACTGAGGCATACTGCTGAGCCCAGCTGAGATCCGACAAAGTCCCAGAGCTATAGGAGCATCCTCACATAACGGATTCACAGCTGAAATCTGTAAGAAATTTAGAGATTTAACTTCAGTACTTCTTAGACTCTTGAATGAAATTGAAAAGGAAGGAATGCTCCAAAAATCATTCCTGGGAGCAACTGTTATATTAATACTGAAACCAGAGAAAGATCCAACCAAAAAGGTAATTACAGGCTAACCTCCCTCATGATCATAAATGCAAAAATCCTTAAAATACTAGCAAATAGAATACAGAAAACCACGAAGATTATACATCCCAAGGATACAAGGATGGTTGAACATACACTAGTCTATAAATGTTATATACTATATCGGAAAAGCCGAAGCCAAAAACCACATGATCATCTCAGTTGGTCAAAGCCCTACAGGAAATTGAAATAAATCTTTTATACTTCAATATAATAAAATCCATCTATGACAAACCAATAGCCAATGTAATTCTAAACTTAATAAAACGGAAAGCTTTTACTTTCAAATCATGTACAAGACAAAGATGTCCTTTATCACCATTCCTATTCAATATAATTCTGGAATATTTAGCTAGACCCATTAAACAAGAGAGAGAAATAAAAGCAGTAAGAATAGGTAAAGATGAAGTTAAACTACCATTATTTTCAGATGACATGATACTGTACTTGTGGGATCCAAAAATTCCATCAAGAAGATCCTAGAATTAATGAACAAATTCAGTAGTATAGCAGGATACAAGCTCCACACCTAGAAATCAGTGTCATTCCTTTATGTAGATAATAAACTCATGAAGAGAGAAATTAGAGAAGAAATATCCTTCATAATAGCATACAAAAATAAATTCTTATGAATTAATCTAACTAAGGAAGTAAAAGAAAATCTATAGAATGAAAATTACAATCCTGGTGGGGGGGAGAAAAAAAAAGGTCCAAGAAGATTTCAGAAAATGGAAATATATTCCTTGCCCCTGGAGAGAAAGACCCAACATTGTGAAAATGGCCATACTCCCATAATTGTTATACATTTTAATGCAAACCCTATCAAAATACCATAAAAATATATATGTAACACTTGAAGAATTAAAAACAGGGACATCTTCTTGCTGAGAAGTTTTTACAAATCAAAGGAAATTACCAACAGAGTGAAAAGATAACCTACAAATTTTGAAAAAAAATGACAAAAAGTATTCAGACAAAGATCTTCTTTATAGAATTTATAAAGAACTAAAAAAAATTATGGCACCAAAATTCAAAGACCCAATCCAGAAATGGGCATTCTAGATGAACACACACTTTCAGCGGAAGAAACACTAGAGGCTAATAAATACATGAAAAAATGCTTCACATCACTAGCCATCTATGAAATGCAAATTAAAACAACACTTAGATAACAGCTCATCCCAGAAAGAATGGCTATCATAAAGAAATCAAACAATAACAAATGTTAGAGAGGTTGTGGGGAAAAAGGAACACTTCTCCACTGCTGGTGGGAATGCAGACTGGTGCAACCAACATGGAAATCAATGTGGAGACTCCTTAAGAAACTAGGACTGGAAATCCCATTCAATCCAGCTATCTCCCTACTGGGAATTTTCCCAGAACTGAAAACATCATATCATAGTGACATTTGTGCCCCTATCTTTATAGTAGCACAACTTGTGATAGCCAAATCTTGGAAACAGCCAAAATGCTCATCACCTGAAGAATGACTGAAAAAGATGTGCTTCTATACAATGGAATATTATTCAGCTCTAAGGGATGATAATCTTGAAGCCTTCACACATAAATGGATGTATCTTGAACATATACTCATAAGTGAAATAAACCAGACATAGATGTGTAAATATCGTATAGTCTCAAAATGCCACCATTGTACCTCACAGACATAGAGAAAATATTCTTTTTTTTTCTTTTTCTTTTTTTTCCAGTTTCAATTTTTTATTGTTTAAATTTAACAATGGTTATATTACATATTTTCATCATCAGATCAGTTTAGATTAATACATATAGGTATATAAGATTGATCAAACAATTAAACATTAACCCTTCTAAATCAACATTACCTTTTTTTTTTTTTTTTTCTTTTCCCCTTTCTTTTCTTTGAAAGTTAACATATTGCATATTGTCCTCACAATCGTTCTACAGAGTACAGTGTGTGGGCATGACCCACCTCCCTATTGATATTGCTTAGGAAAAAAAAAGGAAAAGAATATACTTCCCTTTGGACTAAGAGGAAGCAGATACACACACAGTCAAATGTTCTGCAATTGCAGTGAGCCACCAGTGAAGCTTGTGATGTTGGAGGCTATTGAATCTAAGCCTCCTAAAGCTCATCTCACCAATCTAGCTCTGCGTTTCATGCATTGTAATTAAGCATTTTTTTTTTTTCTTGCTGGGTGGCCAAGGGCAAGTCGAAGCAAGACCTGTATAACAAAACATTTTTTTTTTTGTATCTTCCAGGGTCAAATCCCCTCAGGATTAAGTTTGGGACCATAGACAGTACTTTGTAGAACTGTTGTTAGTGTGAGCCTTCGGGACGAGTCACGGACATTGCTTGGCCATTTTGCTTTCTGTGAAAGCCTCAGAGAATGTTTTTCTCTGAGTGACTCTCCTTAGATGCACTACAGTTCATTCATCCCTTTCCTCTGAGGTCCCATAATCTCCTTGACCAGGAAATTTGGGACACCTCTGAGTTATAGGATATTACAGCACAGGTTCTCTTATATCCTGGGTCTTTATTGACCTTGAAGGGCTAGGGCCAAAATATTGGCTATCCTTATAGCCCTTCTTTTTCTCCAATT
>PVJA010034797.1:8901-22356 GCA_004027025.1 Myocastor coypus | reverse complement strand
TGAAAAAAAAAAAAAAAAAAAAAAAAAGTCCACATTTGGGTTTTGGTGAATAAAAAAACTACACTAGAAGATTAACTTTCCTCACAAAAACTTTGTTAACATTACTTTAAAAAAGCAAAATGTATAGGGACTGGGGAGATAGCTCCAAGGCACAAGTGCCTGCTGGGAAAGTGCAAGGTCGTGAGTTCGAACCCTGGTCCCACAGAAAAAAAAGCAAAATGTAAGCCGGGTGTGATGGCTCATGCCTGTAATCGCAGCACTCAGGAGGCTGAGGCAGGAGGATTGGTGCGAGTTCAAGACCAAACTGGGCTACAAAAGTGAGATCAAGGCCAGCCTCAACTGCATAGCGAGACCCTGTCTCAAAAAGACAAAAAAAAAAAAAAGCAAAATGTAGTTATAATTATATAATACTTGATTTTTGTCCTGGTAGAAGAATCTGAAGTTAATACATCATTCAAAGCCAGAATAGAAATAGCAAATGCTTTAGGTAGGTTTGTCACATGAAGCAGTTGTATGTATTTCTTTTTTTTTTTAGTTGTATTTATTTCTCATGGGGGCTGATCTTTTTATTTCCCCATTTCACTACCAATTTTATGTTATTAATTATGTTTGTATTTATTGTATGTTATATGAGCTACTTTTGAAGTTATATAGGATATATAGACTATAATAAAAAACAGTTTTAGAGCTTGTAAGGAGACAATAAGCAGGTTAAGGAGGTGATACTGGTACCAGACTGGAGTTTCCCATTCCCAATAGTGTGATTTTGGACGACTATATTGAGTGGATAACACATGTAAAAAAATTACAAACTGCACTCAAGCATTTCTGCTTTTTCTTACATCCCCACCCTGTTCTTTCCATGTATTATCCACTTTACAATGTTAGTTTGGAGGTCTCCACACTGATATAATTAAAGCGTTCTTTTTTAGTGATAAATAAGTATCCATTTGTAATACTATATCATCATCATCATAGAAGGCTTAGTGCTGACTTTTTTTTTTTTTTGTCATACCAGGGACCAACCTCAGAATCTTGCACTTGCCAGGCAAGCACTTAATCCACTGTCTTCCCCACCTCTTACTGCTGATTCTGGCACTTTTCTTAATCCTTTGTTGTATTTATTCATGGAAGCCTTAGTGTAACCTCATAAAATAGTTGCTATTTTTAGCCAGGCGTGGTGGCTCACGCCTGTAATCCCAGCACTCGGGAGGCTGAGGCAGGAGGATTGGTGCGAGTTCAAGACCAGCCTGGGCTACAAAAGTGAGCTCAAGGCCAGCCTGAGCTGCATAGTGAGACCCTGTCTCAAAAAGACAAAAAAAAAAAAAAAAAAAAAAAAAAGTTGCATTTTTAGTAATTTTAATATAGAATTTTGAGGAATTTTAAGGTGGTTAAATATACAGAAATGTAACACAGCTAATAAATGAAAACATTCAGGGTTTGACCTTGTTTGCAGAGGTTGCTGTCTTAATGCTATCAAGCTTATAACTTCCCATGCTACCACATGTTATTACGAGCCTGTGTTAGTGGACATGCCAGTCTTTTGTGTGGAAAAAAATTTATGCTATATTTTGTTAGTAGAACATTTTGAGCACACATTGTACATTCTTAAAAATGAAAAAGTTGAGCCAGGTATGGTGGTTCACACCTGTAATCCCAGCACTTGGGAGGCTGAGGCAGGAGGATTGGTGCGAGTTTGAGACCAACCCAGGCTACAAAAGTGAGCTCAAAGGCAGCCTGAACTGCAGTGCAAGACCCTATCTCAAAAAAAAAAAAAGGGGGGCCAGGGAGATAGCTCCGTGGCACAAGTGCCTGCCTGGCAAGTGCAAGGTCATGAGTTTGAACCCTGGTCCCACAAAAAAAAAAAAAAAGAAAAAGCTGGACCAGAGTACATTTTCACTTTTTGTAGCTATTGCCAAGCTCCTCTCTAATTTAGTGATGCACAGAAGTTCAACTTTGTCCTTAGTAATTTGCTGACATCTGCTCTTTACATACCTTTAACATGAATAGCATTTTTGTAGTGTGAGTGATCATCTATCATTTATATCAATCTAAAGATACCTGAACTTAGTATCTTTTTTTTTTTTTTTTTTTTGTCTTTTTGAGACAGGGTCTCGCTGTACAGTCCAGGCTGGCCTTGAGCTCAGTTTTGTAGCCCAGGCTGGTCTCGAACTCTCACCAATCCTCCCACCTCAGCCTCCCGAGGGCTGGGATTATAGGCGTGCGCCACCACGCCCGGCTCCTGAATTTAGTACCTTATTTTACTTTATGTTATGTTATTTCAGTACTAGAGATTGAACATAGGAACCTGCACTTGCCAGGCAGGAGCTTATTCTACTAAGCTATCTCCCCAGCCCATGACTTAGTATTTGAAATACTTATTTTACATGTAATTTGAAATTTTTGCTTCTTGTGTGGTTTATATAATGAAACTCTCAATTGAAATTAATTTTTTATTTTTATTTTTGTCTATTTGTTTATTTATTGTATTTAGTACAGTTGTCTACAGGATCTCACTCCACGGATCAGACTCCTAGTGATTCTCCTTTTTTCAGTTTCCCAAGTGCCAGGATTACAGGTGTCCCACCACACCCATTCTCAATCACAGCCTCATCTACCCCAGGGAGGATGGGACATGACACTTCTGGCATGCTAAGGATCAAACCCAGCCACTGCACTCTGCCTAAGCAGGTGCTTTAGTCAGCTGTGCTATCTGGCCCACCCTCAGTTGAATTTTAAATGTATCTGGTTCATCAAAAACTATAATGAATGCCTAAGTATATTTGGGATGGAGAGTTCTTACAGTTCTTACAGCATGCTTATCTCGTTCTGAAGCAGATCTGGAAGCCCATTTTTTTTGTGAGTCTTTTTATGAGGTCTGATAGCTCAATATAGAATAAGTGCTTGCCTGGCAAGTGCAGGATACTGAATTCAATCCCCAGTACCCACAAAAAAAAAAAAAAAAAAAAAAAAGTGAATGCTTCGCTGAACACAGCCACCAGAAAAGCAGGTTCTGCAAAGCATTACAGGGCTGGGTAGATAGTTCCAGCAGCCTAAGCACCTGCCTGGTGCAAACACAAGGACCTGAGTTCAAACCCCAGTACCCTGGGCACCTGGTGCCAACCACTGTAACTGAGTGTGGAGGTACATGCCTGTAATCTTAGGGCTGGGGAGGCTGAAAACGCGAAGATCACTATGAGCCTTGCATAACAATACCCTGTACCAAATAAATAAATAAATGATTAAAAAAAGAAAAACATTGCAGTGTGTCCTCATCTATCTAATTCAAGGAATCTAGCACTACATGACTTCGATTGTCCCCAAAGTTAAAATGACCAAGAAAGGTAAGTTTTTTTTTTAATCCGTTCAGGATATTCAGGCAATCATGACAGCAAAGACAGAAAAGAAGACTTCCAAAACTGCTTCAGAAAGTAACAGGAATGATAGAATAGTGTCTTTAAGAGGGAGACTTTTTTTTTTTTTTTTAATGTATTTGGTACAGGGTCTCACTATGCATTTGGGCTCAGTAATCCTCCTGTTTTCAGCCTCCCTAGCACTGGGATTACAGGTGTGTCCCACCATGCCCTGTCTCAGTGCCTGAGACCAATACAACATGTGGGGCTAGAGGATCAAACGCTGGTCCCTGTGCTTGCCTAAGCAGACACTTAGTCCTGAGTTATCTCGCCACCTGAGAGAGACTATATTGAGGGAGATTAATGACATTGTGTATTATTAAAGTAGTACAATACTACATTTGTTTACAGTTGTTAACAATTGTTGGGGCCCGGCGGGATGGCTCAGTGGTCTAAAGCGCCTGCTTGGGAAAGCTTGGGCAGCTTCAGGGACCGCGGTTCGATCCCCGGCACCACATGCTGAGCCAGCCCTTCCCTCAGGGCAAGCTGAGCTGGCCATAAAAATGAGTGAATAAACAAATAAAGATTCTGAAACAAGAAAAAAAAAAAAAAAAAAAAAAACAATTGTGAAGGTTGTTGACTTTATGTATCAAAACAATTGTGTATTTCAAATAAACAAGGAACCACTTTGCCAATTAATAGGAGCATCAATGTGATTGATAGCTAAGTACAGGAATAACTATATCCTTCCTTGTAAAAAATTGCTTTGTAGTCATGTATGAGTCAATGTTAGGTAATACAAAATTAGACAGTGAGAAGCTTTATTCGGATAACTCACAAAATCCACAAATTACTTTAAATGTAACACATTTCTGTTCAGTGTATTATTTCATTTGTTTTAGAAACAAAGCAAGTATGTCATCATGAATCTAAAAAAGATGACTGACACGTAATTCTTCAGTTTGACCCAAGGTAGACACTTAAAACTACAGAATCTGCTCAGATCTTAGCCTCGTATACCTATAGAATTTGAATGCGTATGATACTGCTATTGTTCACTGAGGAGTGTATGTGTGTCCGTGTTATAAATGATCTCCTTATCCTGCCAGCATCCTTGAGGCCCATTGCAGTGTCCTAGCCTTCCTTAAATACCACTTGACGATCTGCATTCCTCAACACAAGCTTGTTTTCATAGCTTCTGTTTTACACTTAATGTCTCGTTTGTTTCTTCAAATACCAGGTTTGATGTTGATGTCATGAATAATTTTTGAAGCAAAGTATTTTATGTCTCTGTTTTCCTAGATGGTAGGTGGTAAACACCGATCTTGTCCTCTCGATAAAATCATCCATTTTTTAGACAGAAAAAATTTTTTTTAAATTATCTCATCCTCTTAAATGTACTGTACTGATGTTAAGGAGAATTGAGGAAGTATCTATCAATACAATTTTTATAATAAGCAAATTTCTCTCTCAAATTAGGGTGGTATAAAACACAGGAAATAACTTTCCCTCTCTCTATTCTCCAAATGAATCACTGAACCATATCAACTTCGATGTCTAAAATACTAGTGGTTAGCCTGAGCATTGGAACACAAACTTCTATGTCTCATGCTATAAATATGTTTAAGATATGTTAAGATTTTTCTAAATCTTTACCTAAGATACTGATACCATTCTGAAAATACAGAAGAGTAAGTATGTCAGATGTGCTTCTGACTTCTATGTTCTTGTACTATTAATGAACTATTTGTCAGCATGTAACCTTTTTGGGCTAATTTTATAATTTTAAATACTTGGCAAAATAACTAAAGTTAGACTTTATCTGTTCATTGTACAATTATTTGATGGCTAATATAACATTAAACAAAATGCAGATTTCTTATCCTCTGAATTGAAACTCTTTGTAGACTTTGAACTTTCAATTTGTATTTTTTTCCAGGTTGCAGAGTATTTTTCAACCCATAAGTGGCATTCATTCCTATTTTATCATTGCTTTATGCTTTAAGTCACATTTAAGAGATTCTATGAATTTGATAGCTAGAGGTAAACCTATCTATGGGGACAGTTCCTTTTAAATAGTTTTGTGTTGAGACTAGGTATGGGGGCACGTACCTGTAATCCTAGTGCTTGGGAAGTCATAAACAGGTGGATCACTACAAGTCTGATCTAGCAGTGAGACCCTGAACACCCTGTAGATCCTTCCCTAACAAAAAAAAAAAAAAAGAAAGAAAGAAAAGAAAAGAAAAACTAAGTAGTTTTGTGTTGTGTTAATGTACTTTTGCATTTTATAGCCTTTCATTCTGTTATATTCCACCCATATGTGATATGACTTTCAAATAAATGCATGAGAGTAGAGTCATCATTTTATAATAAAAGTATAATGTTTTCATGGCAACATTATTGATATTTTTGTGCTATTTATGGACATTAATCACAAATACCTGTATTGCTAATATTTAGCTGTATTTTTATCTTGTTTTTTTAGTTACTTTTTTTTTTTGAGAGACCAGGGTTCAAACTCACGACCTTGCACTTGCCACAGAGCTATCTCCCCAGCCTCTTATTTTTTATTTTTATGATATTGAGATTCACTAAAACTTTTTTTTTTTTTCTTGTTTCAGAACTTTTGTTTGTTTTATTTATTTTTATGGCCAGCTCAGCCTGCCCTGAGGGCAGGGCTGGTGCAGCATGTGGTGCTGGGGATCGAACCGCGGTCCCTGCAGCCACCTAAGCTTTCCTAAGTAGGCACTTTAGACCGCTGAGCCATCCTGCCAGGCCCTATCACTAAAGGTTTTTATACTTCAGTCTGTCAAGTTTTTTGTAAGAATTAAGAATACTAAGAGAAATCTCTCAGATATTATTTCAGCTAGCTCCATTGTGAATTTATAACGTTCTATTAATCAGAAAAGTCCCACTATTATTCTATTTATGATTGTAACAAGATTATACTGTATCTGTTTTCATTATTGTCTACTTGTCCCTTCTTTCTGTGACAAAAGTCTTTAACATTAAGTTTACTGGTACATTTTAGCCATACATAATGATCACATTCATCATAAGGAATGTGTAACTGTACATGATGAATCTTGATTCTCTTTTCCCCCCACTCCTTTACCCTCCCTTTTGTCTCTCTTTGACAGGATTTTGCTCTGCCATCCACACTGATCCTGAACTCATAATCCACCTGCCTTAACCTCTCAAATGCTAGGATTATCGGCATATGCCCTTGCATTCAGTGATTCTCATTAATATTCCTACTAGTTCCAAATATGCCTATTTTCTGCTTAGATATAGCCATTTATTTTGCAGTTCCATTGATACTGTTCCCTCTTTTGGCAGTGAGGTATAGTTGTTCTGTAAATCTAGGCATTCATAAAATACAGCTTTCCCTACTTCCTTCCCGCCCTTTCATTATTGTGTTACAGGGGATCACACTTTGGACCCTGCACATGCTTAAGCAAAAGCTCTACCTGTCAGCTACATCACTAGCTCCAGTATTGTTCTTCAGAAATTGTAATTTTGGCTGGGCATGTTATTGTCGATCAGAGAATTTTTGCTGTATTCTCATCAGCAACCTCATGAGACTTCCAAAACTAGAACAAAACAAAAAATGTATATAATTTAGAAATAGTCCCGGGTGTTCTGCTTACTCCTTTCTGAGTAAGCTATTGTGGTTTTTGTTTTGTTTTGTGTTTTTCTTTTCCCTTTTGCCTCCATATTATCCATTGTTATTTTAACATGAGTCATTAAGCAGTGGAAAAGCCCCTTCCCTGCTTTTTTCTTCATTGTTTGCTGCACCAAATTGCCATAGGCTAAATGGCTTTAGCAACATTTATTTTTTATGATGGCTACAGTTCCAGATGAAGCATTCAGACCACCAAATCCTAAAGCATAGTGGTGTTCTAAAAGACCAAACAAATTATTCTCAGAAATTTCCAGATTTTTTTCCTTCTTAATGGTCAGAATAATTATGCTGGGCCCGGCGGGATGGCTCAGTGGTCTAAAAGCGCCTGCTTGGGAAAGCTTAGGCGGCTTCAGAGACCACAGTTCGATCCCCGGCACCACATGCTGCGCCAGCCCTGCCCTCTGTGCGGGCTGAGCCTGCCATAAAAATGAGTGAATAGGCCGAGCGTGGTGGCTCACGCTTGTAATCCTAGCACTCGGGAGGCTGAGGCAGGAGGATTGGTGTGAGTTGGAGACCAGCCTGGGCTACAAAAGTGAGCTCGAGGCCAGCCTCAACTGCATAGTGAGACCCTGTCTCAAAAATACAAAAATAAATAAATAAATAAATAAATAAAAATAAAAAATAAAAATGAGTGAATAAACAAACAAAGGTTCTGAAACAAGAAAAAAATAAATAAAATAAAAAATTCTTAGAAAAAAAAAAGAATAATTATGCTGATCAAACATAATTATTTCCAAACTAATCATTGGAGACAGAACTGGATTTACCATGAACAAAGTTGAGGTTTGATTAGTAAGGCAAGAGGGGGAAACTAAACATTCATAGTAAAATAAGCCTGCCTCATAAACCTTGTTAGGGTTGCTGGATAAGTGAACTAAATGAAATGAATAGGAAAGTAGTTTACAAGATGACTAGCTCATAGTACTACACTTCATAAATATAAGAAGGTAATGTTACTGACTGAAATTTTACCCATTTTTTACTTTTTTGACCAAATGTAAAAATATTAAACAGACCTAGGATTCCTTTCTTTATGAAGCTAAATAGTGTGATGATGATGAGATGGACATATTAACTACTCTGATCTGATTATGTACATGTCTATATTATATACAAAATATATATAATGACATACGGTATATATATGATCTATATGTAATCACGCTATACTCCATACATTTATACAATTAGGATAATAAAAGAAAATAAGGGGCTGGGGAGATAGTTCTGTAGCACAAGTGCCTGCCTGGCAAGTGCAAGGTCATGAGTTTGAACCCTGGTCCCACACACACACAAAAAAGAAGTATTTGATCGTAAGCTGCACCTTTCATCTTTTAAAATGTAAGATTTCCAGAAATAGTCTTTAATGGATTAGAATAGACTTTTTTAAGTGTCATGTTAAAATATTACTTCGTTTTCATTGAAGTGACTCAGAATCTTGTATGTGAAAAACTATTGCCCTGGAACCTTGGTATTTTTACCTTTTCTCCTCTGTTTACCCCAATATCTCTATCATCCAAATCTGTGATACTAAGAAGACTTCTGGGATGATGAAATTACTAGTTATGTAGTGTACTAACCAGTAACAATTCTTACAAGATGGCAGAGGAAGATGTGGGCTGTGGTGTTATTTGCCATTGCAGTGTTCTACAGTGCCTGCAGGAGAAAAGACTGATGATTCATTCATTGCTCAGATGGTGCCTGTACTGTCTTCTGGATTTTTCTCTTTCTGCTGCAAGGTCTGTGTATGTGTATGTGTGTGTGTGTTTGTGTGTGTACAAGATGTTTCACTAATACGAGAGAGGCCCCTGTAATTTGTGATTAAAGAAATCTTAGTTGTAGATTGCATTTACTTTTTATCCTTAAGCAGTAGAGGAGTCTCATAGCTAAAGACAAATTTGTTATGTTATCAGAGTTGATTTCTTTTCTGTGGGTGCCACTGTTTGTACCACATGTTTCATGACAGTGTATAGTACATATTTTTTAAATTACTAAGGATCGCTTCTCAGCCTTTTGGCTAAGATCAAGTATAGTATCAGTTTAATATCTGATACATCCTCTATCCGAGGACAATATAGTAAGTTTATACCCTGTGCTCTGTATAATTACTGCAAGAACAACAACATACATTTATCAATTATTGGGAATGTACTACTATCATATTTTTGATTATTTTTATGGCCAGCTCAGCCTGCCCTGAGGGCAGGGCTGGCGTGGCATGTGGTGCCAGGGATTGAACTGCAGTCCCTGCAGCTGCCCAAGCTTTCCTAAGCAGGCGTTTTAAACCACTGAGCCATCCTGCCGGGCCCACTATCATATTTTTGAAAAAAAATTAAGGATAGCAATATCTACTCATTGTATTAGGAAGGAGTTATTAGGTATCCTATAAAGCTATTTTATGTCACATTAAATCATATACTTTAGACTGTATCGTAGAGATTTGGGATATGGTTAAGTTTTAAAATAGTTAATTTAGGCTGGGAATGTAGCTCAGTGGCATAAGCACTTACCTAGCAAGCCCATAGATCCTGAGTTTGATCTCAGGTACCAAAAGAAACTAATTTTCTTATTGAAAGTCAATATTTTAGGAAGTTTTAAAACATTTTTTGAAGACTGTACTTTTTCCATGATTATATATCCATTTAAAGGTGAAATAGGAGCCCAGCAGGATGTCTCAGTGGTCTAAAGCGCCTGCTTAGGAAAGCTTAGGTGGCTGCAGGGACCGCGGTTTGATCCCTGGCACCACATGCTGCACCAGCCCTGCCCTCAGGGCAGGCTGAGCCGGCCATAAAAATAAATAAACAAACAAACAAAAAACAAAGGTGAAATAAATTTTAGCAAGTTATCGGGCAGGTTTTATTTTGTTTTGATGCAAGCTGAAGTTGAATTCTGTGTTGCCCAAGCTGGCCTTGAACATGGAGTAGTTCTCAGCCTTAACCTCCCTTGTGCTGGGTTTACAGATGTGTGCCACCATGCCTGATAGTGGCAACAAGTTATTTTTATTTTCACTATTTTCAAAAGATAACCCCCCTTTTAGCCGGGTGTGGTGGTGCATGCCTGTAATCCCAGCACTTGGGAGGCTAAGGCAGGAGGGTTGGTGCAAGTTCGAGACCAGCCTGGGCTATAGAAGTGAGCTCAAGGCCAGCCTGAACTGCATAATGAGACCCTGTCTCAAAAAGACAAAGACAAAAAAAAAAAAAGGAGGGACTGGGGAGATAGCTCAGTAGAGTAAGTGCTTGCCTGACAAGTGCAAGGTACTGAGTTCAATCCCTGGTACCGCAAAAGAAAAAAGAAAAAAATGCTACAAAAGATGAGAAAAGATTGTTAATAAATTACTGTTGCTATATGAATGTGTTTATTATACACGATACATGTGTGTATACATGTTTATCCCATTGAGTCATCAAAACAACATGCCTGCCTAATGAACAATTTTTATTTTTTAGAGATAAAACAATATTTTCTTTGTGTGAAACATAAGTGATGGACCATAAAACTTGTTTGGATATAAGAATATCCCAAGGAATTTCCTTGCTTACAGACTGTTATAGCAAGTATACAATTCCTGTCCAGACTCTGAAACGTTAGAAGACAAGCAGAAAGTGATCTGTATTCTTCAGTGTTCAATCGTTTTTCTGTAATTTGGGGAGTTCAGTGCAAAAACTTAAGGTGTATGTAAAATAAGAACTGTATCAGTGCTAGGAATTACAAATTTCAGTGCTTTAAGATGGCTAGTGTCTTGGTTAGTTCTTTGTTGGTGACTTAATACTTGGCATGCACAAGTTGCAGTAGGAAAGATTTCAGCTCAGTGTGTGGAGGTTTCAGTCCATATTCAGCTGGCTGCAAGACAGGGCAGCTTGGTAGAGGGCATCACAGAGGAGAAACAATTCAGGGAATGGCAGACAAGAGTAGCAACTGAAAGCCTCCCTTTTCCTTTTCTCCTCTGCAGGCTACCAGCTTTTTAGATGGTGCCACCTATACCTAGGTTGAGACTTCACATTACCCACATCCAGAAACCAATTAGTGAACTAATCCAGTACCATACACCCTTAATCTCAGTATCACACCTTTAACCCACATTCACACACGGTGACTTCAACCACCTCTGAAAAACCCTGCCTGTGAGCATATGAGGATTTGGGGGTCAGGTGGGGGGACACCTGGATATAAGCCATAGCAGCTTGTTACCTTTTCCCAGTCCTAGAAGTTCCTTGCTGCACTGAGCAGTTAAAAGCTTTGAGCTGGAAACTCTTGCACCTAAGAACATATTTTCCCTGCTGTCATAAAAATCACACTTTAAAAGCCAAACAGACTTCAACTGCTATTAGTGGGCTTCGTCTAAGATTTATGCTAGAAAATGAAGAGATAGTTCCTACGAGAAATAAAGACTTTAGGGTGTCTGGCCTTTGGGATGCTGTACTCACAGTTCCTATGCCTGACCTTTGACAGTCACACACCTGGCTGCTTCATTTCACAGAACATTGCCTCATCTCATTAATATCACTTACTTTCTAGTGCTGCTTCTGTATACTTGTCTTCCTTTTATAAAACAAATAATTAAGAGAGAAAACAAAATAATAAGATAGAAAAGAGGCCAAAGCTTGTAATGACTCAGGATTACTATAACTTTTGGTTGCACAGGGAGTGCTTTGCCAGTTTATTTATTATTTGAGTATTTTGACTTATCCAAAAGCAGATATCAAGAGAGAATTTGTTGTAGAAAATATTTACTAGGGGATCAGTATATATGAAAGGAAGGGGATAGACACAGAGTTGCAGAAGTAGGAGTCAGTTTATTGGTACAGCCACTGGAAGTTGTTGGGCCTCGTGGTGGTGAAGTGGGGCTTGTGCTGGTGATAGAGGACCCAGTGGAGCAGCATGAACTTGATCTTAGAATCATGCAACTGACTGACCACAGGCCAGCAGCACTTGCTGGCTGCGGTCTCCTCCACCTATATGATCTGAATGGAGTGGGTGTGAGCACAGTGCCAAGCACCCATGTCCTCAGAGCGCTGAGTGAGGGCTCCCACCATAGTCAGGTCATGGTATCCTGGTACATGTTGTGGGTGCCACTGTGGGAGTCATAGCTCAGCAGATGCTGAAGTTCTTCACTAGGAGTGGAGACTGCTCAAATGCCTGTCCATAGTAGACGATGTCCCCTGAAGATTTTTCATCTTTTTGAGCTGGGAAACAGAGTACCAGAAACAGGACTTAGTAATAGCATTGTTGGATGAGAAGGTCTGCATGTAGTAGAGAGGCTATGTGCAGCACTTGGGAATGGGTAAGTAGCATCCCACCACTTCGTATTTATTCCCAGAGTGTGCCAGAGAATGGCACTCCCTTCTTGCTTGCCAACTCCTACAAAAAGGTGAAATGCAACTTTGAGAAGACCTCAACAGAACCAGTGGGGAGATTTGGAGTGTTATTCGTGAGAAGAGGCCACATCTGGCTGAGGTGGCTGAGCCTTATGCTCTCCTTTGTTCAGTTACAAGATCCAAGTTGTCCTGCGAAGGCTGTGCATGTCTGCATCTGACCTGACTTTGAAAGAGCAGACAGTTGTCTGTTCACTCCTCTTCTTTCTTTGAAGACTCATCTGGGCAGTGTGTATCCTGTCTAACACAGCCATCCTGATGTTACCTCTCCCTTACTTCTCACCATTGTGCATTTGACTATTTCTGTTCAAGCTTTCGTAGTAGGACTGGAGGATTACACCAAGTAGCAAATTGGCTAACTTACCTACATTTTTAGAAAACATGGTGCTACCTGGCATCCTTGTACCTGAAGGCTGAGGCAGGAGGATCATGAAAAATAAATACATATATTATATATATATATATATGTATTAATAATTTGGAAGGGAAAGCAACGTGATAGTTTTGAAAAGAGTAGTTCTGAGATCATGCAATGAGACTGCCATCATAAAGCAGAGATTACAATACATCCTTTCTAACAAATAGGATTGTTTTATATAAATAATCAAATTCACCTTCAGGAATTAGGCAAATATAGCACTTAGTGTACTTTAGACTTTGGAGTCTTGACTTTCTAGCCCCACCTCTACTTACTAGTTTTGTGATCTTGAGTAAAGTTCCTTAAACTATCTTTGTAAAACTTGAGGATTAAAAGTTAACTCAGTAGGTGCTAGTTTAACAGCATATTTTCTTTTCTCTTTTTTTTCCCCTGTACCAGAACTTGTGTTTGCCAGGCAGGCACTTAAGCCACTGAGCTATCTTCCCCAACCAATAGCATATGTTCTATGCTTCCACAAAACTTAATATTCTAGGGAGGACAGGCAGTCATAGATAATTTTTTTTTTTTTTTTTTTTTTTTTTTTTTTTTTTTTTTTTTTTTTTTTTTTTTTTTTTTTTTTTTTTTTTTTTTTTTTTTTTTTTTTTTTTTTTTTTTTTTTTTTTTTTT
>PVJA010034796.1:10710-22510 GCA_004027025.1 Myocastor coypus | reverse complement strand
CCTCTCCCTCCCCCTCTCTTCTCTCCACCTTTCCTCCCACATTTCTCTCCCTTCACTCCTTTCCCCAGCATTGTATTTATGTGTAACCACACAGCACAGCTGGACCAGATAGTTGTTGAAGGGCGAGTAAAGGCATTTCCTTTTTGTAGGCTCAAGTGGATTGGGAAGGCTTTCGTGTCTGGTGGCCACCTGTGTGTGGCCTAAGGAGCCAGTGGCTGCCAGAGGTCACAGCTGGTGCTTCGGCCTGTGGTATGCTCACTGTTGTATATTCATGGACCTCTGTTCATTGTGGTGGATGGAGGATCGGTTTGTCTCCCCCACCCCACCCTTTTTTGGTGAGAGGTCCTTGCCACATAGCTCAGGTCAACCTTGAACTTGCCATCCTCCGGCCTTTGCTTTCTGAGTGCTGGAATGACAGATGTGTGCTGCTGCACCTTGCTGTGTCTTTAAATGGGCAACTTGAGAGAGATTTGGATTAAAAATACACCTGCAGTTTAGAACTTGTTATGGCTTGCTAGTTAACCTTAGCCACTAGGCAGGTGTAACCTCTAGATTTAAATGAAAATAAGGTGAAAATTTGCATAGTCCAGCTGCAATCCCAAGGGCACAGTGGCTGCGGATGGCCAGTGGCTCCTGCACTGGATGGTGCAGAAAGCAGTTGTAGCATTGCGGAAAGTCCTGCTGGGCAGCGTTGCACTTGGGGTTGGGTGTGAAGAGATTCAGTGGTGGATGCTGGAGAAGACGACACTTCTCCTGCCTGTCTACTGCCTGGGCTGAGGATGGAGGAGGACATTTTCCAGAACACAGTCTTCAGGAGCTGTGACATGCCATTCTGGAAACTCAGTGACAGTGCAGGGAGACGGAAACAGCAGCAGAAGCGGGCCTTTCTGATTTTCCCTCACAGCCTTCATCATGACCCAAGAGTTGACCTGTGCCTTTCTCTTGTGGCGCTGCCCCCCCCCCCCCCCCCCCCCCCCGTCCCATGGGTTGGTTCTATCCCTCTGAATTGGTCTGTCCCTTTTTCTTATCCCCACCTCACAGCAGCTTGCTGTATCTCTGGAAGTGACTTGAGGCCAGCACAAGGTCTATCTGGTCACATGACTAGGTGTCATATTCTTTGGCCACAGGATGTGAAGATCTGCTGTCTGAGGTTGGGGCCCTTGGCCCAGTGGCCTGGCCTGGAGCCATCAGTATAATAATGAGGCCCAGACAGAGCTACAAGTTGGAGTTTTGCACAGATGCAATGTCTTTGACCGAATGTCACATAAAATGATCTCGCCTTCTATTTCTCAGGCTAGCCAAGGCTTTTACAGGAGCAACCCAATAGCCCATCGATACTTTCCGGCCTTACAAATGGAGAAAGCAAAGCCCCGGAGTGATGAAGTATGTGCCTTGCAACTCAGCAATAGCTGTTCGAGGGGCCCGGCGGAATGGCTCAGTGGTCTAAAGCGCCTGCTTGGGAAAGCTTGGGCGGCTTCAGGGACCATGGTTCGATCCCCGGCACCACATGCTGTGCCAGCCCTGCCCTCAGGGCCGGCTGAGCTGGCCATAAAAACGAGTGAATAAACAAAGCTTCTGAAACAATAAAATAAAATAAATTAAAAAAAAAATAGCTGTTCGAGTTGCTGTCGTTCCACCCTTAACCTCTTGCAAAGCGACTTCTGGGAATTTATTCCACTGCATTAGCATAAACTGTTTGTTGCAGCCTTAGTTATAAGACTGAGTAACTTGAAACAGTGCTCCCCTCTGTGTCAGGAAAGCGGAGTTAAGTGTGGACCGTGTCACACTGATACACCCATACTGCGCTGTCTATAAAACCATCATTTAGATTCACAGATGCCAGGAAGGGTGCTCCTCATGTTAAAGTGAAAGAGTCAGAGGTGAAGTGAATAGCGACGCCCCCTGGTTAATTGTTGCTAAGATACGACGTTGCAGGAGAACTTTGAGAATCTGTTTGCAACTATTTTGTTTGGGGATGGCGAAGGAAGAACTCATTTTCATTTTACGTCCTACTGCAGTGTTAGATTTTTTTTTTTTAAAGAAACGATTCGTGTTTTGATGTTGTTTAACATTAAACGTTACTTTTAAAATTGAACTTGTGAACTTGTTGTATTTGCATATCTGTAGCACAGGTCATACACATGTGCATGATTCAGAATTTGGGAATCCTGGGGCCGGGCCGGTTGCTCAGTGGCTGAGCACTTGCCGGGCCCCTGTGAGGCCTCGGCGTGATCCTCAGCACCACTAGAAATAAAGAAATCAGAGATGGTGAAGGGTCGACAGGGAAACACCAATCTTCCAGTCTTCCCACTCCCCTTCTTGGAGCGGCTGGGTCTGTCTTCTGTGTACCTTCAGAGGCGCTGTCTGCATACACAGAAAAAATAGTTCCTTGAAGTTAGTTTCTAACTATACAGGAAAATATGAACGTGTACTGGATCTCCTTGGCTTTGTGCTCTGTGCCTCCTCCATTTCCAGAATTAGAATACGAATTTATCTTAGTAGGGATTTATCTTCTTCGTAAAAGAGTAGGGCCGGAGTCCCGGCCTTGCAAATGCTAAGCACGTGCTGCTTCCTGCGTTTCATCCGCCACCCCACCCCCACCCCCACCCAGCTCCCAAATTAGGTTTTTAACGATGAAGCTCTCTAAGTGAGAAAGAGTTGTCCCAGGTCTAGTACTTCTCGGCCGAGGAGAATGTCTGCCTCCCTGCTGGCCTGCTGCTCAGGGATGCGACTGTGTTCTCAATGAGTGTAGCGAACCTGTTGGATACGAGGGTGCCCTGCCGTTTGGGCGGCCGCTGTTCACAAGCTAGCCTGGAAATTGCTCAGTCACTTAACCTAACAGCCTGCCTGCATGTGCTAGGGCCCTTCTGGGCAGGCCCCTTGAGGGGGTGGTGCCCCAGGCGGGCGTGGGATTTGTTCATTTGGAGCTAACAGTCTGGGTGGGAAGTAAGAACATCGGATGATAAATTACAGTTAGAGTAAGAGAGACGAAGGAAAACCAAGAGCACCCGCCAGGGTCTGAGGTCGCTCTGGAGCTAAGGAAGCCTTGTTGGCAGTGGAGAATCTGAGCAGTAAGTTGGCTTGGAGAGGAAGCCAGGGTGGAGGAGGGGAGGGAAGAGCACTGCAGGCAGAGGGAACAGCATGTGCACAGGCTCTGCACAGAGTTCCTCATGGAGATGAGCTCACTTGGGTGGTTTTCTTTATTAGCACCCTCGTCCCAGCCAGGGAAGTAGGGATTACTGGAGCCTGAGGCCACAGGCCTGTTCTGCTTCTGTGAGGATAGAAGGGGTAGCATGGCCTCAAGTGAGGCATGGCATGGCTTGGAGGGTCCCAGACAGAAAGAGGCAGCTCCGAGGTCCTCTGGGGTGTCCCAGTCGAGACCTGGGCCCTTAGGATGCGGAGGTTTGTGCAGGGAGCTGCTGCTAAAAGTGACCTGTCGAGGAGAATCAGATGTGGGCTGCGCTTGCCGAGAGCTGCAGGTCCCCTGCCCTCTCCCACCTTGCTTTCCTTGCTATTTGTTTTGGTTCTTCTACCCTGCGACATCTGGCCTGCTGAGAATCCATTGTGCTTCCTGTCCTGGCCTCAAGGACTGCCGTCCGTGTTCATCTGCCTGTCTGGTTCCTGCTGGTCTTTTAGGATTCTGCCTAAGCATCCACTTCTCTGGGTGTCTTTTTTTCTCCTCTCTTTCCAGTCTAAGAAGTAGGAACTTGACTTCTGTGATCCCATAATGCCCTGCACTTGACTTGTATGTTTCCATAATGCCCTATAATTCTGTAGTGCCATAATGCCCAGCGCTTGATTTGTCTGTTCCCAAAATGCTCTAGACTTCTGTGGTCCCATAATGCCCTATATGTATATACCTATAATGTGCTGCACCAGGACAAAACACTGGGACCCTAGTGCTCTCACTATTCTTAGTTCTTTGCAGGACTGTGGCTACTTCCTCCTGGCACTTGGGACGCCTAATACAGGGCACATAAGACTGGAGATGTTTTCAGTGGTCCACAGATAAATCCCTTTAGGGATAGGAGTAGGTGATCTACATGGGCTAGAACTCCTAAACCCTCCATGGAAGCATCTGTTCGTTGACTGGGGACAGTGGATAGGAAGTCATAGTATTCTGGGCAAAGAAAACAGAAATACATTGAAGAAAGAAAGAACACCTGTTTGCCCATGGGGAATAAGAAGGTGGATGCATAGGAAAACTCCCTTGTGAGGCTTCCCCTCTTTCATGTTAATGCAGTGGATTTTGAATGGGGGAGACTTTGCTGCCGCCCCCCACCCCACCCCTGGGAATGTCTGGCAGGCTCTGGAGAGAGTTTTGGCTGTCCTGGTGGTGGAGCTACAATCATCTAGTGAATGGAGGCCAAGAATGCTGTGAAAGATCTTAAAGGACTCAGAAAGCGACCCAGCATACACAGGGGCTTGGTGAAAGTCAGCTTTCCATTGCTGTACCAAATACCTGAGACAGATCAGCTTATAACTCATCTTTTTTTTTTTTTTTTTTGGCAGAACCAAGGATTGAATGGAGGCCCTTGAGCTTGCCAAGCAAGCACTTATTCTACTGAGCTATCTCCCTGGCCCCCAGATCAGCTTATAAAGAGGAAAGATGAGTCTTAGGTCACAGTTTTGGGAGATTTAGCCTATGGTTGTAGGGACTCATTACTTTTAGTCCTGTGGTGGAGGGAGGGCTTAAGAAATCATGGTGGGAGTAGATGATGTGGCCTGCTGCCTGCCTCATGGCCCAGATGTAACGGAGAGAGAGAGAGGAAGAGCCTTGGGTCTCAGCAGCCCCATTTGCAGTGTGCCCCCAGTGGCGAGGAGATGCCTAAGTCCCACCTCTTAGAACTTCTGCCACCTCCCAGAGTGCCAGGCTCTAGATCCAAACTGCAGCCCCTGGCTTGGTCACATGTTGCTTGGGTTGTGTGAGCTGTGTGTTGTTTCTAGTTGTGTGTCGTTTCTTATGCATGTGTGTACCCACTGACACTTAGAGGGAACATTTTGTCACCGAGACACAGGAGAGGAAGTGGGTTTGGGGGACAGAAATGCTGCTTTGTTTGTTGACACCTTGTGCCTTCTCTCACGGTGTAGCCCAGAGTGGGGAGAGATATGTGGCTGGGCGGGGGAAGCCTTTGGTCTCCTTATGCCACCCACTCCCAGAGCGAGCAGCGTGGTGTGCAGAAGGCCATGCTCAGGCTACGAGCACCCTGAAACAGCAGGAAAGCCAGGTCTGAAGGTGTCCCTGGGGGGATGGGGAGGAGACTGGACGGGATGCTCTATTACCAGCCCCTCCCTTTTCTGAAGTTGCACATGAGGCCACGTGTCACTGCTGGTTGGTGTGGAAACAGCAGTCCTGCCTTGTTTCTACCATTCTCTTCTGAAGATTCTTATCTCCTTAGAACATAGTCTCACTGGGGTGAGACCTGGTTGTGTGGTCATGGCTGTCATTTGTCCCTTGAATGAGGCCTGGGGTTGCACCTGTAGCTTGTTGCTTTGCTGCTGGGCTACTCAGAGGCCTCAGAAGGCCTTCTGATGAGCAGAGTGGATGGCGTTAGGCTGAGACTTGGAGGCCCAAGGGCCTCTCATGCTGCAGATAGTGTGAGAGAGTTGCCCACGGACACCCCTGAAGAAACGGAAAGTGGGTATTCCTTTGGAGGATGGAGAGAGCTGTTTTGTCTAATGTAGTGAGCTACTGCAAGCAAAAGCTATTAACATGAAGGGGCCCGGCAGGATGGTTCAGTGGTCTAAAGCACCTGCTTAGGAAAGCTTAGGCAGCTATGGGGACCGCAGTTCAATCCCCGGTACCACATGCTGCGCCAGACCTGCCTCAGGGCAGGCTGAGCAGGCCATAAATAAATAAACAAACAAACAAACAAAAGTTCTGAAACAAGAAAAAAAAAACATCAATCAACTGTTTCTGCAAACTTTGTGTGTGTAAGGGAAGGGAAGAGCGGGGAGGCCAGTCTGGGAAGGCATTTCATTAGAAGTCCCTAGCTGGTGACATCTGACACTACGTGGCAGCCTATGAGCTAACCTGACATGGTGGGTCAAGTTTGCAGTAAGGTGTTGGATCATCGCTCTGGGGTTTCCTCGGCATCAGTGAAAAGCTTTATGTTTTAAATGCCATTTTCGGGGCCCGGAGGGATGGCTCAGTGGTCTAAAGCACCTGCTTGGGAAAGCTTAGGCGGCTTCAGGGACCGCAGTTCGATCCTTGGCACCACATGCTGTGCCAGCCCTGCCTGCAGGGCGGGCTGAGCCGGCCATAAAAATGAGTGAATAAGCAAACAAAGGTTCTGAAACAAGAAATAAATAAATAAATAAATAAATAAATAAATAAATTAAAAAAGAAATAAATGCCATTTTCATAATGGTATCTAGAGCGGGTACCGTGCTTTACTTGGAGAAGCGCCACAAGCTCTATAGAAAAAAAGGGCCTTGGTTAATGAAGTGTGGGAATTTCCCTGCAGGAAGTCTGGAGTTGGGCTGGTGCGTGCGGTTTAGGGGCATGGCAGCCTGGAGCAAGGTAGGAGCGAGGCTGGGGTGAGGAGCTTTAAAGAAAGAGCACGGAACACTGAGAGTAAGGTAGTCACAGGATGAGACTGGGCCTGGTGGCGCATGTCTGCAATCCCGCACTTCGGGAGGCTGGAAGCAAGAGGATCTCTATGATTCCGATTTGTGTAGTGGGACCCTGTAGACCTTGTACTAAACACATAAAAGTAGAATGGGGAAAAAAGTCATGAGAGCATCCTCAAGGCAGGGAGCACTGCCTTGATGAGTGGGTGGGTGGAAGGAGCAGGCAATCAGGGATTGAAACCTGACCTTGACTGAGTGACCTTAGAACAATTGCTCTTCATTTCTTCTTCTTTTTTTAGTGTATTTGGTCCAGGGTCTCACTACATAGCTCAGACTCATCATAATTCTCTTGTTTTCAGCCTCCCCAATGCTGGGATTACAGGTGTGTGCCACCACTCCCAGACTTGGTAGCGGGCTCAGTGCGCCTGGGGGTGGAACTGGCATGGCATGTGGTGCTGGGGAATAGAATCCCAGTCCCTGCGCTTGCCTAAGCAGGCACTCAGTCCACCGGGCTATCTCCTGGCCCTGCTTATCATTTCTGAGCTTCAGTTTCCTCATCTGCAAAGCAGGCGATAATAGCACTTGTCGCTTGTCCAGACTGATGAAATCGGAAACCACAGCAGAATGGATGCTTCATCACTGTGAGCACCAGCAGACACCACTGCTTCCTGTTTTCCCGCTCACTTTTCTCTGCAGATGATGGCAGAGGGGCTCAAAAGGAGCAATGTGAAATTCAGCAGCCCACCTCTCCTTCGGTCCCAACCTCCAACTTAGGGCGTGGGGCAGACAGCTTAATCTCTTTCTCTGTGTCCCTTGTTTCCCTAGGTACAGAGGGCTATGATGAGTTAAGGGGATAAATACACCCAGGCTTTCAGAATAAGGACTGCAATATGAGAGAGAAAAGGAAGGGCTGTGTGGGGAGTTGGATACCCTGAGTCCTGGGCTGGGCATTTGGATGGGAGAGACGGGTCCTGTTCAGAGAGGCTGAAAGGCCAGTCAGTCTCTTGTAGGCAGATGGAGGTTAGAATACTGGATAACAACATGATACATTGCTGGATAGGATGCACCCCAGACCATGGCTGCCATACTTTCCAGAAGAAAAGTATTTGGCTGTGCGATCCAAGTCCCAGGAAGTGCTCAGGAAATGGGGGGTAGTACCAAGAGAGCTAGCCCAGGCACTGGGGTGTTTCAATTTGGATCCCAGCTCTGCTACTCACTAGCTTTGTAAATATGGGCAAGTCACTTCTGTATTTTGGCATTTGATGTCTCTGCTATGGAAGGTTTGGGTGAAGAGATTTCCTAAGCCTTGTTTTCAATATTAAGTTACACAATTACTAGAAAGCAAGTCTTAAGGAATAATTTCCTGTTGTCTCAAGTAGAGCTAAGAATTGACTGTTGTCTAGGCCCAAGTGGACTGCTCTGTCCTCTGTGAAATGGGAATGCCAGTGAGGCTGGCCCTTTTAGGGCTTCTGGGGTTCCTCAATGAGTGCTGTGTCCTGTGCCCAACAGGCTCCCAGTGTCTGCAAATATTTGTTGAGCACATAAGTCCAATGAATTACTAGAAAATGAGTGGATAGACTTCTTGCTTATGAGAATGGTTTAGTTCAGTGTCTCCCCAAGTGTGTTCTTCATAAGGTTCAGATTGAAGGAGACATTTTATACAGCAAGCCAGTGATTCTGCTTAGCTATGGCTAGGTAGTGAGCCAGTCCAAAACTTTGTGCCTTAAAATAACAATATTCTGTCACTTGGGCAGGGCAGGTGGGGACAGCTCACGTATGCTGTGTGCTGGGTCACTGGGTGGCCCGAAGATGGTGGCAGTCTGAGATCACACAAAGGCCCGTTCATCTTGTAGAGGATTGGTTCCTCTGTTAGGCTGAGCTGGGAGCAGAAAGCCTTGTATGTGGGTCACCTGGATTTAAAAAGGAGTGTCACCAGGGAGAGAGCTAAGGCCACTTGGAAGCTATCGTCACCTTTTATAACTTCCCTCGCAGTCACGAGTGCCATTCCACTGCATTTTTAACTCTCAGTAAGCCACTTAAATTCAAGGGGACCACAAAGACCCTCCCTCCTAAATTCCATAGCATAGATGACATCTTCTCCTCAGGAAGTGGCAGGGTTTTCATGTCATATGAAATGAGAAATAACACGGTCACCTTTAGGCAAACAATTGGCTGCATCAAGACATCCACGTCAGGGGCTGGGGAGATAGCTCCGTGGCACAAATGCCTGCCTGGCAAGTGCAAGGTTGTGAGTTTGAACCCTGGTCCCGGGAAAAAAAAGACACCCATGTGTATGTAGTGCATGTTTGTAGAATGGTGTATGGGCTATGACTGTATGTATGAGGTGCACAGGTGTGAATCTATAAAAAAATAAGTTTTACAAAGTAACACTTTATCACATGTGCTGTATTCTGTTTTGTCTTCTGCTCTTTTAAGCAAGCTGCTCTTTGCCAACACACTCCATTGATTTCCTGACATGCCGCTGTGCTGGGCCTGGCCTGCTTCTTCAGAGAGCCCTGGTCAAAGTGAGGTTTCTAAGCACCCTGTGTCTGGTGGTGCCACAGGCACCTGTCTGCATTGCTGGCCAAGCTTTTCACATCAGCAGTTCCTGGCGGGCCCCTAGTTCTTGGCCAGCAGGACATCCAAGCTCTGCAGCCTGAAAGGACTGAGGCACTCAGCTCCTCGTGGTCTCCGAGTCTCCCAGGGCTCTTCGCATCATAAGGGCACTGGCAGCTGTGGAGACGATGACAGGCAGGTGGGGCATCCCGGCTGCCAGTGGGCAAGCGAGCGCACTCCTGAGCAGAGCCACTGCCTCATGGGTCACGGGCTGGTGCTGCCACCTCGTGCCTCGCTCCCTGTGGCTGGCTGCCTGTGTCCCATCATGTCACTTCTTACCTAGGCAGAGAGGCAGGACACTGGAAGGTGGGCACTGGCTAGCCAGGGCTTCTTGGCATAGGGTGGCACCCCCAGTTTTCTCTCTTTCCTGGGGACTCATCCCTGTTTACTTAGGGGCCACCTGGGAGTATTATTTCACAGGTATCAGGTCAGGGCTTAGGTGCTTAAGGTCTATTTGGTTTTTAGCAAGCTAACTGTATGTTCTGAGGTGTTGGTACTGGTGAAGATACTTAATGCCACTTCTCACATGGTCAAGGTGACCCAGGTCCTGCATGGCCAGAGAAGTAGGCTGTGAATGGGGCATCTTCCCATATTGGGTGGGCCTTGCTATTAGAATTACTCATTTTCAGAAAGCTCTCTACTCTTGATAGAGGACTGAAGAGGAAACTTCAACAGCAGCCAGGCTGCAGTGTGTAGAAGGGAAATCAAAAAGTGTGCTGTCTACCGTGCCAGCCCTGCCCTGGGACACACTGAGACTGGCAATTGAGACTGGGAGTAGTGGTGCGAACCTATAATCCCAGCTGTTGGGGGGCTGTAAACAGGCAGATCACTATGTATCTGATCCAGTAGTGAGATCTTGAACACCCTGTGGACCCTTCCCTAAAATACAAAAGAAAAAAAAAAATGTGCTGCAGGGATACATGAGTGAACAAATAACACATGACCAAACAAGACGGTGGTAGGTAGATAAAATAGGTAAATGAGAACAAATGGGATAATAGACATTAAAATCATAAACAAGATTATAAGTGAAGAACAAATGGTAGGGCTGGCCAAATAGCTCAGTGGATTAAAGTACTTGCAAGCAGGGGCCAGGGGCCAGGGGTCGGGGGTCTCAATCCCCAGACCTGCCATGCTCCCTGCCCCCACAGGCACCAGGCTCAATGACACAGCAATTGAGACTGGGCGTGGTGGCGCATGCCTGTGTTCCCTGCTCTTGGGAGGCTGTCAACAGGCGGATCACTATGAGTCTGATCTAGTAGTGAGACTCTGAACACCCTGTAGACCCTTCCCTAAATGCAAAAAAAAAAAAAGAACAGGTATGATCGTGTAAATAATAATATAAAATAACTAAAATGCGCATAAAATAATACAAACGCAGTCCTTCTCCTGCCTGGAGGGGCTGCAGATTGCCCCCGCCCCCAGAGGATTTTCAGTGCTTTGATAACCAGAGCTCTGTGCTGGTTCCCCCCGGCATCGTGACCTAAAACCTTAGCAGACTTTCCATTTTCTCCTCTTGTTCTTGAAGCACTGGTTCACATTCTGTGCATAAACAATAGTGGAAACAGAAAACCAGGGCACAGTCACATCAGGTACCTGAGATCAGAAGCCAGGGTGTAAAGGAAAATGTTAAGCTTTCATTTCCACTGCTGGTTGCAGAGGCCTCGAGTGCCCTGTCTTCCCCTCAGCCTGCACGGCCTTTGCATTTCCTCTCAGCCCTAGTCCGCCCCCCCCCCCACACACACACTGTGAGGAGTACCCTTTGCTTAGGGCTGGTCAGAGGGGATGCTGAGTCCAGGCAGGCCATTGTCAGGGTCCATCTTTTAAATTTTTAAAAAATTGTTTGTGTATTTAGTAAATGGACCGTGGGGTCCTACTATACAGATTAGAGTCATAGTGATCCTCTTGTTTTCAGCCTCCCAAATGCTGGGATTACAGATGTGTGTCACCATGCCCAGTCTTGGTCTCTGTCTCAGCGCACCCTGGGAGTGGGGTTAGCATGGCATACTGGCGATAGAATTGTGGTCCCTGCGCCTGCCTCAGCAGGTGCTTTAGTCTGCTGAGCTATCTGGCCAGCCCCAGGGTCCATCTTCTGAAGAAGCCACAGAGATGGGAAGCGGCCAGCGGTGCTTATCCTCCTGTCACAAGCAGGGGCGGAGGGCAGTGCTCAGGTCTGGTGGTGGAAATGCCTGTGTTCCCTCCTACTTTCCACAAGGAGGGGACCTCATCCTGCCCTTAGCCCCAGCTTGGAATGCGGTGTGTGCAGGGTGGAGGCTGGGCACCCTCTGAAAAGGTATCCGTGGTTGGGTGCATGGAGTACACCTGTAATTCCAGCTCTCTGGGAGGCTGAGGCAGGAAGAATACAAAATAAAAATAAGGCTGGCGATATAGCTGAGTCAGTGCAAGAGGCCCTGGGTTCAGAAGGAAAGGGTACAGAAGGAAAGGAAAGGAGAGGAGAGGAGAGGAGAGGAGAGGAGAGGAGAAGGAGGAGAGGAGGGGAGGAGAGGAGAGGGAGGAGGGGAGAGGAGGGGGAGGAGAGGGAGGAGGGGAGGGGAGAGGAGAGGAGAGGAGAAGGAGGAGGGGAGGAGGGGAGAGGAGGGGGAAGAGAGGG
>PVJA010034796.1:0-10610 GCA_004027025.1 Myocastor coypus | reverse complement strand
TCCTTAGAGTCTGCAAAGGGGCCGCGGGGGCCTGGATGCTCTGGTGTGAAGCCCAAGGGAGCTCTAGGCTCAGCAGAGGGTGGAACGAGCCTTCCTTCACTGCACATAGGGTGTTCTCAGACTCAGGGCAGGTTGGCCAGAAAGACAGCACCATAGTTCATCTGGCAGGAGACTTTATTGTCGTGGTTTTGGTTCTTCATGTTGCACCCACGTCGGGTACTTCACTTGGGTCTTCCCGTGGGGCAATTTAAGATGCTGTTTAGTTATTTGCTTTTCTGAAATCCAAGTCTTGATGCACACGTGTTCTAGCTTCAAAGACTTGGGATAACTAAAGAGATTTGGTGTGTTGAGGGCCTGTGCTCCTGGAAGTGTCCTCTGTGAGTCCTGCAATACACAGCTTTGGGACCATTGCCACCCTCCTTGTGGGTTACAGAAAATGCTTTACCACAATGAGGAGGTAAGCACTGTTATATTCCTGCTTAAGGGAGAAAACGGAAGCCCAGAGAAATGAAGTCATGGGCCCCAAAACGCAGGTCATGGGAGGAGGGGCTGGGGCTCAAATCCAGCCCCCTGGCACCAGGGCCCTGACTTCTTTGTTCAGGAGACTCAGCAGCCAGTTTCAGAGCAAAAGAAAGCCAGGAAGGATTGAAACACTTGTTCTCTGGGCCCGGCGGGGTGGCTCAGTGGTCTAAAGAGCCTGCTTGGGAAAGCTTGGGCGGCTTCAGGGACTGTGGTTCGATCCCCGGCACCACATGCTGCGCCAGCCCTGTCCTCAGGGCGGGCTGAGCCAGCCATAAAAATAAGTAAATAAACAAATAAAGGTTCTGAAGCAAGAAAAAATAAAGAAAGAAAGAAAGAAAGAAAGAAAGAAAGAAAGAAAGAAAGAAAGAAAAAGAAAGAAAGAAACACTTGTTCTTGGGCCTGGCTTAGTTCCCAGTCCTGGCTTTGCTTGTAGGGTACGTGGTTGTCCCTTGCTCAGATTTGCCTTAATCCATCAACCCAGACCTCAGCTTCTGAGTCTGTAGGGGGACTGTTCCTTCTGGTTGTCCTAGGCTGTTCCTGTGACATTAGCCACCCTGGGTGCCTGTGATGTAATTCTTACCTTCCCTGGGGACAGGGGCGACACCCTAGGCTTTTGAAGGGTCCAGTTGGAACTGGGCTGAGGCTGCAGGGAAAAGGAGAGGCCCTGGGCCTTATTGGCAGTAGGGTGGGTCTGTGGCTCAGGCAAGCTGCCAGTCACCTGCCTGCACAGCAGGCAAAGAGGGCTGCAGCAGGCTCAACTCGGAGTCGTGTGTGGGATGCCAGGGCCCACTGCTGGCTCAACGACGGAGTGGACGCTCACTGTCACTATTCCAGGAAGGAGTGAACAACTGTCTCCTGGAGCTATTCCTGCATTGAGTGGGTGGCAGGTCCCAGAAGGTCTCAGAGGAAGATCCCACCTCTGTGCTCCTTTAGGAAGCTCCTTCTTGCAGGCCTGTGTAATATGGTAGGAAAAGCAGGCGTTTTGGAGTGAAGTGGATCCAGCCCCAGTTCTGCTACTCTCCTGGCTGAATGGCCTTGGCTCGGTACCTGGCGTCCCCTGCACCCTCCTGCGCCTAGCCTAGCCGAGTGAGTCTGGGCACACCCCCTCAGGGATACTCGGTGCTGTCAGCCAGCCTCATGCTTTGTACTCGGCAAGTGCTCCACAGACTGGCCAGGGCTTTCTCTATCAGCCAGGTCCACATCTGTGTGTGTGTGAGTTCCCGGTGTGACTGGGAGTCTGATCTCGACACAGGAGTGGGCATTCTGGTTGGTTTGTTCATTTTGCAGAATGGGATCAAAACCAGAGCCCGAGCAAGACGGAGAAACACGATGCACTGAGCAAGGCCCCAGCCCTGGGTCTGTTGTTTGTGTTGCTCTGCCTGTGCCAGCTACTATACCAGGCACCATATATTTAATCTCAGATATAACGTCACCCATGTCTTTTTTTAATCTCAGAGATGAAACAGATTTTCAAAGTTAGCCCTTGGTTGATTTGTTAAGGAAATACGTAGTGAACCAGCCACAGGGTGTAACTCTAGCGCCTTGGGACACACAGCAGTCTGTGAATATTCCACTCGTTCCCAGGCATGCTCTGCACCTAGGAGGGGTGTACTCAGAAGGACATTGCCCTAGAAGCAACAGCCAATTCAAGCCTCCTGGGTTGAAGCCAGTTACTCTCACTCAAAGCCTACCAGCTACCCTCAGTCTCCAGCGTTGCCAAGCCAGCCTAAGGTATGCCGGTCAGGTACATGCCGGTTCACTAGAAGAAACTTCCTGGTAAGAACAACAACACCCCTCTCTGGTTCCCTGCAGCTTCTAGGAAAGCCTTTTGTTTACATAAGGGAAACAGGCCCTGGTATCTGGGCAAACACAGGCTTCAGATCAAGTTGGAAATGATCTCAAAGGAAAGGAATGTGGGTTTCCTTTTCCTTCCTTTCTGTTCTCTTCTTCTCACCCACTGACAGTGGCCATGGCCTGTGACTCACTTGCTAAGGGTCGCTGTGTAGCTGCGTGCGGCTTCTCTACTTCTGGAGCATTGTCTGCTTCCGTTCCACTGAGGCAAATCAAGAGTAAGTAGGGCGAAGCAGGGGAGGTAGAGCTGGGGTGGTGGGGACTAGGGCTGCAGAGCAATTGGAGGTCCTCTTGGAGCGTCTTGGGGATGTAGTGTCCCTTGGTAAACCTGTTGTCTTGCAGGGTCGTCCCTTCAGCCATATCCTTCCCTTGGTCTGCTCAGCCAGCTGTTCTCTCCTGAGAACCACATGGGGGGGGGGCTCCTCCACTGGGAGACTCGTGTTCCCCACGTCCCTAGTTTCAAACCAAAGGTGTGAGCTCGTTGTTCATTTCATTGTCACCAGAGCCTAAGGATTGAATGGTGCCACATTTCTCTTTTTGAAACGGGGTCTCCCTGGGCAGCTCAGGCCGGCCTTGAGCTCACTTAGTAGCCCAAGCTGGTCTCGAAATTGCAATGATCCTCCTGCCTCAGCCTCTCAAGTGCTGGGATGATAGGGGTGCACACACCATGCCTGGCCAGCAGCCACATTTGGAGAAGGGCCTGACTAGAGGCGATGGAGAGTGTGTGTGTTTGTGTGTTTGTATATTGTATGCTTATGCCTGTGTGTGTGTTGAGGTGGGAAAGGGTAGGAGGGGTCCCCACCAGTGCCCACTTTTCGGAACACCTATGATATCACCTCCTCCTATCCTGATTATGGATCTCCTCAGGGAAATGACATAGCTTAGGATTTCAGAGTTTGCGCCGTTGATGTTTTCTAGAGGAGAGAGGTACCCCCTGCTCCACCTATCACAGCTTGCTTGTCTGCTTGATTGACAGCTCTGAGGGAACCCTGCGGGACCCTCCCTTGGGGCCCTCTGTAGACAGGCCCGGCTTACAGCCCAGTGGTTCAAGCAGCCACTCCTGGGATGCTGAGTGTTGCCAGGGCTCAGAGCATGATAGATGCTAAAAAAGTGCTAATTAGATTATAGACAGTGTTGGTTTGGTTTTGTTTTGAAGCCACCTCTCGGAAGAAAGGCTAATGAAGACTGCTATGATTGGGGTTTGGAAAGAACAGATGTGATGGTCAAATACAGGGATTGGGACCATGAGAAAAGACTGGGGGTTTTCTGAGAATACAGGTGGATGGATCCATAGCTATACCAGACTAACTTTAATTATTCAAAATTAAAATATTGTATCTACTCCTTATGGAATACTTGCTGTGCCAGGCACTCAGCTAAGAATTTTATATGCATTATAATTCTTATTTTTAGACATTTATTTCCCATTATAAATAGTGCATAGATGATTATCTTTGCTTATAATTTTCGTCTGATTCATGACATCCTGTTTAAAGCGAATTCTTCTGAGCACAATTACTGGGCATGGAATTCTAAAAAAGCACTCTTGAAACACACTGCAGCCTTTATTAGTGCCTCGTCATCCTCCCACGTGGGGGAGGGCCTTGCACCCACTTCCTCCCAAGGACGGGAACATCAGTCCTGTTCAAAGAGCAGCATCTGCTTCAGAACTCAAAGTCCCGATAATTTAAGATTTTTAAAAAAGGAGCTCTCTCTGCCCGCGTCTCCATCCGAAGCACACTCAGGGCAAGGAGGGCCTTGGAGCTGGGGAGAGCGCGAGTGCGCTTCCTCCTGGTGCACCACAGCCTCGGTCCCCTCTGCCGCTCGCTCTTCACTCCCACATCCCCAGCACACTCGCTGGCTCGCTGGCTGGCTCGCTGCACCACTGGCTCACACTGGCTGGGCCTCAGAGGCAGGGGCGAGCCCTTCCCTGCAGCAGTGCCCCAGAATCTGGCTGTTCTTGGGACCTGCACTCAGGCCCTCTGTGTCTGCGAAGGTGACCACTGCTTCCTCGGCCCTGCTCCTCCGCCAGGCCCTGCGTGGGCTCAGTCCTCACCCTTTGGCCCCAGGGCTGTATGCAAGGTGGGAAGATTCAATCTCATCCTGCATTCACCAAGACACTCCCGTCGGAGGCGTGGACTTGTTCCAGACAAGCCCCACGCTTACACCGAGCACCTTCTCCACGTCAGCCATTGCCCCAAAACCAACAGCACATCCTCTGTGTGTGGGACTGAAGCCCCTTCTTGTGGAGGAAGGAAACCCTAAAGACACATCTGCAGCCAGGCATGGGGGCATGCACCTGTAATCCAAGCACTCTGGGAAACTGAGGCAGAAGATCACAAGTTCAAGTCTTGCCCAAATTAATTGAAGATAAAATATGAAGGCTGAAGTATGTAGCTTAATGTGAAGGCCATGGTTTCATTCCACAAGACTTTAAAAAGCAAAAAAACAAAAACCATACAACAACAAAAGCCCAAGAACTTCATCTCTTCATCAAAGCCCAGCAGGGGTGGCACTGGCTTCTCTAGGAGGTCAGAAGTGAGTTCTCTGAAGGTGAGAATTCTTAACTTAACTGAGTTCTTTACGTAAGTAGAGATTTAAAGGAAGCAAGAGAGGGAGCGATGCAGCCATTTTGGGACAGCAGGTAGGAGCGATTTTGTTGTTTCAGAACCCTTGTTTGTTTATTCACTCATTTTCATGGCCGGCTCAGGCTCAGCCCGCCCCGAGGGCAGGGCTGGCGCAGCATGTGGTGCCGGGGATCGAACCGCCGTCCCTGAAGCCGCCCAAGCTTCCCCAAGCAGGTGCTTTAGATCACTGAGCCATCCTGCCGGGCCCCCGGTAGGAGCGATTTTGAGCTTGGATGGGGCAAGACCGTGTATGTATCTTCTGCCACAGCGTGGAGCTCAGAGGGCCAGAGGGGATGCACTTAGAGGGAACTGGCAGAGGTGTGGTTGAAGAGGGGGGCAGGAGGAGCCCTGCACAGCCACGGCTAGGCCTTGAGGCTTCGCATCTCGTGGCCCGCAGACCCCTGGAGGGTTCACAGCAGGAGACTGTGAGGTAAGACCGGATGTCCTGCAGGAAGTTGCCTCGGCCCTGGCTGAGCAGTTGGCAAGGAGAGACACAAGGAGACCAGCAGCTAGTGCCACGGTATGCATGAGATGAGAGAGGCTGGTGGTCGCCATGGGGAGTGAGAAGTGGCGCAGTCTGTGACACCCCTTCCTCAGCAGGGAAGGGTGAGGGCTTGTCCGATAGACCCGTCTGTTTTTGTACTCATGGCCTGTGGGTCTCAATCACTGTTGTGGGTAATCCCTGCACCCAGCTCCCTGTGGAATGCTGCTTACCTCTCACACTGGCATGTGTCTTCCTGTCTGAGTTCTTAAACAGGAAATGCCGGACAAGTCCAGCATAGCAACCTGGACTTGTGCAAGAACCATCTGCTACCTTTCCTCCCTGCCAGGCCTTCTGCTAGGTGGGAACATGGAAGAAACACAAAGCCAGGAACCACCTGCTGGGGCCTCAGACTATTTGGTCTGACCAGGAAACATGCAGGGGAGTTGGCAGGCTGCTTCCACAGCCCTGGTCAGCCTCAGCCCCTGTTTGCCTGCCTTTCAGGCACTGGGTTATCAATGACATCAATGAGAAGGGCTGAAGAATGCTTCCAAGGAGATGGAAAGGCCCCCGCTAGAGCGCTGCTCAGAAGACCCAAGTTTTCATTCTCCCCATGCCCCTGACCAGGCGTGTGGCTGTGGCCATTGGTGCTGGTCGGGGCTGTCTTCAGCTTTAATGGATCTCAGCCAATGAGATTGCCGAGATGCGCGAACATCTTACAACTGATGCTCAGAGTCAGAAATGAAGAGCAGGGGCAGCAGATGAAACCAGCACCATGGGCTTCGGGAGGCTCCTTGTAGCGGCCTTGCAGACGTGGACTCAGGGTGATCCCAGTGCACACCCATTATTTTTACCATGGAAAGAAAGATGTTAAAGGACAAAGGAGCAAGCTGAAAGCTGGGATAAGAAAAAACAGCTTCTTCCCTGCAAGGAGAAATCACCCTGAGGGCTGCATATCCTACACATTTCCTCAGTCCTGTGCTGGCCCAACCCTGTGGCTGAGTTTCAATTCTCTGTCTCTTGAGAGCTATTAGTGAGCGCAGAATAATTTCCTACCCAAAGGGCAGCTCTAGTCCCTCTGCCCTCCCACCCGCTTCATTTTATTTTGTTTTACGGTGGTCCATTTCTCCTCTCGCTATGGTTTCCAGTCTGGTGTGTCCTCTTCAAGGCCTCTGCCCGAAGGTTCTACGGAGCAGGTGAATGGCAGGCAGGCCTCTAGAAATGACAGGCTTGCTCCAGTCTTGGGGCTGAAACCAGGTCCAGAAAGTCCGATACCTCTCTCTTCTTACCCACCACTTAACCCCTTCTTTCCAAAGGTAGCAGGACGAGAGACCCAGCACTCATTCCCAGAAAGCCTCTTTCTCCCTCCCTCTCTCTCTGTTTCCTCACTGACTGCAGCCTATTGTGAACTTCATCTGTGCCTTGATAGAAGCAGCTGATGCTTCTCAGATTGTGTTTTTATTAAACTGCGTGCACTCTGCACTGTGCCGCAGCTCCAACTCCTTCAGCTAGTACATTCTGATTCCAGACGTTCATTCTGGTGTGATTATGATGTGCTTGGCTGGTATTGTTATTCCTGCTGCAGTTGAAAGACCTGTGTTCCGACAATTCTTTTCTTGCTGCATTTATGGAAAGTGTCCCTGGGCTCAGGGCTTTGTTGCTGTTTTGAGCCTGACATGGTCCTAGGTCTTTGTCTGACAGGCTTCATGACGCAGTCCGAAGCCCCACCCACCCTCCCAAGCTCAGCGACATTATGAACACAGGCAGCACTGCTGTTGGTGGTAAACAACACTGGCTCTTTGTGTTGTTAGGTTAATTCTCCTGTTTTGTCCTTGCAGATAACTTAAATGGACCATTGAGCAATTGAAGGTTCCTTCAGAAAGTACTACTTAACTCAGCCACTAGAAGGGGGTAGGAAAGAAGTGGGCAAGCACAGAATACTAGAGTATTCTGGGGTGCAGCAGTCGTCCCAACTCATGGTTCTACTTTCTGTATTCTCAGTTACTTGTAGTCAACCAAGGTCCAAGGCATTAAGTGGGAAATTCTAGAAATAAACAGTGCTTCTGCTTTCAATTGGATGCCATGATACGTAGCACAGTGGCATCTCACAGCAGCCTGCTCTGTCCCACCCAAGACGCGCACGGTCTCTTTGTCTAAAGTGCCTGTGCTAAAGATGCCTGATGCGTGAACTGAACCTTATCCCAGGCATACATGTACGGGAAGACAGAGAACATACTGGGTTCAGGGCTATGCTCGGCTTCAGGCATGCCCTGAGGGACCTGGTATTATGTCCCTGTCTTAGTTACTTTTTACTCGTTGCTGAGACAAATACCCGACATTCAAAATGAAGGAAGGGGGGCCCGGCGGGATGGCTCAGCGGTCTAAAGCCCCTGCTTGGGAAAGCTTGGGCGGCTTCAGGGACCGCGGTTCGATCCCCGGCACCACATGCTGTGCCAGCGCTGCCCTCGGGGCAGGCTGAGCCGGCCATAAAAATGAGTGAATAAACAAATGTTCTGAAACAAGAAAATGAATAAATAAATAAAAAAAAAAACCTTTAAAAAAAAAAAAAAAAAATGAAGGAAGGAAAGGTTTATTTAGCTCAGTTTGTGGAGGTTTCAGTCCATATTCGGCTGGCCCAAGGCTGGGTGGAACAGAGCAGAGAGCATCCAGTTCATGGCGGCGGAACAGCAACAAAATGGCGGCAGAGGCAGCCAACCAAACAGGGCAGCAGAGCAGCAGCAACAGCTTGAGCTCCAGTCTGTCTCTCTGTCTCTCTTTATATTACATTCAGGCTGTCCGGCTTAGCTCCTGCCCTAGGCTACACCCATAATCCCAGAAGTACTTCCACCCATAATCCCATCAGTACTAAAACCTATAATCCCGGGGATCATGGATCAAGTCTCAACTCTAGAAGTCCCCGCCCAGTGACTCTATGAGGCTTTGGGGGGACAACTAGACTTAAACCATAACAGTCCCCCTACTCCTCCATAAGGGGGCACTGCTGCAGGGATCAGCCTCACCTGTGCTGCACATTGAACACATTGCACAGCGTTTATGGTGGTGCTTTAGGCAGAATTTGATTGAGCAGTAACTGTGCCTGGGGGGGGGCTAATGCTGGTGGTGCTGGGATACTTGGAGAAGCTGGTGGCACTGCCTGACCTTGGCTCGCTCTTCCCTAGGGCCTGTTCATATAAACTCTGTGCAGCAAACAACTACAGAAAGTGTGGTGACCTCTGCAAGAGGTTCCCTCGTGGGACTCCAGCCTCTTGGAGACTCCTCACCACCCACAGGATCAAGTTCAGACTTCAGGCCTAGCCAGCACATCTAGTCCTACCGGTCTCCGTCTCCCTGGTGACATGGTCCCTTTGGGGCTGGCGCCCTGCTGTTCTGATTGCTCTCACTTCTGGGCCCACTGAACCTCTGCTCCCCGGAGGACAGCTGCTTCTCAGTCTTTCCCTCTTGCTATATGTGTCACTTGGACAGCCCAGTCTGCAGCTTGTTCCTTTCCTTCTGGTACTCTCTGTCACAGTCTGCACTTGTTCCTTTTGTAGCATTTTTACGACCTGAAGTGATGTTTCTTTCTTTAGTGTACATTTACTATTCCTCTCACGACGCCCTAAATTCTATGAGGGCTGGGGCTGTAGCTGTCTATTTTACCACTGTGTGCTGAGCACATGTTTGACATTAGAAAAAACATGCTTAGTGGCTGTGGAGTGCGTGAGTACAAAATGAGAGGCTGGTCAGAATAACCATATGGCAATAGTGCTGCTTGCGTGCCGCAAACTCTGCTTTTGGTTCTTGATCTTCTGTGAGAATTTCTACAGTCTAAGGCAGACAGATCCTCATCACATGAGGACGTGGATCATCAGAGAGGCCACCTTGCCCAGCTAGGAGTCTAGACCTGAGTCTAGCCTGCTACTGATAAGCTGTGGAAGCCAACCTAAGCACCTCTCTGATTCCAGACATGAGTAGATGCCTCCTCACTTGAGGAAAAGTGAGGGATGGGAAGGCTTCTGGGACCTGCAGCTCCCCCAGGGCTGGATCACACCCAGCAGCATCCACTTCCTGAGACCTTTGTTCTGTGCTCTGAGTTTGGATGGCTGAGGTGGAGGGACTCAGTGACTCTTCGGGCATTTTGGTACAGGTGGCACCCTCCCTCAGCAGCGTGTCAGTACCAAAAGGGCTCCATGGGCGGAAGGGCAGGAAAAACAGGATGGCAAAGAAAGGCTGTGCTTGCCCTCATGACGCTTGTCCTAGACCTGTGTGATGAGAACACTTGTGAGCTCAAGTCCTGGAAGATCCAAGAGGGGTGGAGGTTGGCTTTAGAGGACAGGAAAGTTGGGTGCTTGGAACTCCTCTCTGGGGGATATTTTAGGGGTATTCTCCCCAAAAGGGTAATGGGACCGGACAGTGCTCTGAACGTGGGAGTGCAGGACGAAGGGCAATTCCTGTCAGTGGATAGATGGGCTTCTTCCCTGCCACTTGGTATTCCAAGATGTCTTGCTTGCTGTGTTTGGTTTTCAGTGCCTGTCCTGTTCTCCGCTTGCACACTGTAGCTGCTGAACCTGTGCAGAGAAAAAAGGGAAAAGCAGGCCCTGAGCTGTTCCTACCTCTTGAATTCACTGGTATCACAATGGCCTCTACCTTGAGTTACAGTCTTCTCTGAGAATGGTTTATTTTTGGCTCATGATTCCAGAAATTTCATGTCTGTGGTTGCTTGGGGAGGACATCTGGCAGAGGAGTTTTGTTCCCTTCATAGTAGCCCAGAAGCAAAGAGCGAGGAAGGGGCTGGGGTCCTGAAGCCTCTCCAAGGCCACACCCCCATGACCTCACTTCCTCCTACCAGACGCTTCCTAAAGCTTACATCACCTCCTAATACCACCACAGGCAGGGGACCAAGTTTTTTTTTTTTTTTTTTAAGAAGTTTTATTTTATTTTATTTTTCTTGTTTCAGAACTTTTGTTTGTTTATTTATTTATTTTTATGGCTGGCTCAGCTGCTGGGCCCCTGGACCAAGTTTTTAACACATCAGCCTTTGCGGAGTACTTCAGATCCTAACTGGTTGGCTGCAGCCACCTACACAATCTATTTATTTTTTGTAATAGTAATGATGCATTATTTCCTGAAAA
>PVJA010034795.1:0-22167 GCA_004027025.1 Myocastor coypus | reverse complement strand
ATAAAGGAGAAAACATATCAATAGCAAAACCATGCACTTATGTACACAGGATGAATCAGATATTGGTCTCAAGAACCTTCAAAAGGTTCATCATATTGATTATAGCACAATGTAACGCTAAAATTATGCTTGGAATGCATGTCACTCTTGTCTTTTTGATGTTTACTGCTCCTGGTGTAAACTCAGTTACTGTCATTCTCTCTCTCAAGAGTAGTGCTTGAAAATAAGAGACAGAGCCAAATACCATAGTCTTAACAGGCTACAATTTTGTACTTCCTTGAATTTCCAAATATCTGTGTAAAAATTGTGTAACTGCTTATATCACATTGTATGGAACGTTATTAGTATATCAGTGATGGTCAATTCCAAGCTAAGTCAAAGATATTTGATACTCAGAAAGCCAGTGATGATAAGCTCAAGTACCTATGTTATAGAGTAATAGGATCACAAAGCTTTCCTATTGGAGGGTTAAGAATGTAAGTTAACAGACCAAAAATTGGAGCAAAAGAAGGGCTATAAGGATAGCCAATATTTTGGCCCTAGCCCTTCAAGGTCAATAAGGACCCAGAATATAATAACCTGTGCTGTAATAACCTATAACTCAGAGGTGTCCCAAATTTCCTGGTCAAGGAGATTATGGGACCTCAGAGGAAAGGGATAAATGAACTATAGTGCATCCAAGGACAGTCACCCAGAGAAAAACATTCTCTCAGGCTTTCACAGAAAGCAAATTGGTCAAGCAATGGCCGTGACTCGTCCAGAAGGCTGACACTAACAACAGTTCTACAGAGTATTGTACATGGTCCCAAACTTAATCCTGAGGGGATTTAACCCTGGAAGATACAAAAAAATGAATGTTTTGTTATACATGTCTTGCTTCGACTTGCCCTTGATCACCCAGCAAGAAAAAAAAAAAAAAGCTTAATTACAATGCATGAAATGCAGAGCTAGATTGGTGAGATGAGCTTTAGGAGGCTTAGATTCAATAGCCTCCAACATTACAAGCTTCACTGGTGGCCCACTGCAATTGCAGAACATTTGACTGTGTATGCATCTGCTTCCTCTTAGTCCAAAGAGAAGAATTTTCTTTTCCTTTCTTCTTTTTTTTTTCTTCTTAGCAACATCAGTAGGGAGGTGTGTCATGCCCACACACTGGACTCTGTAGAACTATTGTGAGGACAATATGCAATATGTCAACTTTTAAAAAAAGAAAGGGGAAAAGAAAAAAAAAGTAATGTTGATTGAATGTGTTAATGTTTAATTGTTTGATCAATCTTCTATACCTATATGTATTAATCTAAACTGATCTGATGATGAAAATATGTAATATAACCACTGTTAAATTTAAACAACAAAAAATTAAATTAAATTAAATTAAAAAACAAAGCCGGGCATGGTGGCTCATGCCTGTAATCCCAGCACTCAGGAGGCTGAGGCAGGAGGATCGGTGTGAGTTCGAGACCAGCCTAGGCTACAAAAGTGAGCTCAAGCCTAGCCTGAACTGCATAGCGAGACCCTATCTCAAAAAGACAAAAAAATTAAAAAACAAAACAACAACATCAACAACAACAACAAAAAAAAACCAGCCTACTAATCATCATTCTCAACAATCCAAATTTAGATAGCATTTCGGTCTTGGGTCTTCTTGTAATTTTTAGAATTTTATCCAAAATATCTCACTCAATCCATGAATTCTCTCTGACATTTTTAACACAGATCATTCGGATAGAACTACATAGGCTTTACTATCATTTCCTTGTTGTGCCTCATGTGAGTTCTCCTTCACCCTAAAACTTTTACTTTAACTAATATTAATAAACATTCTTTTCTTTGTTCATCAGCAGAAAAAGACAATCATTATGCCTACTTTCAGAGCTCAAGGGAAATTTCCTTGTCTATTATTGAGTCACACTACTTGATTTTATAATTACATGTTGACCCATCAGTTTATCCTAAATGCACAAAATAATAATTTGCAACAGGACCTAAAATTGCTAATTTACACAAACTCTCACATCTATTCGAACTTCATGCTTAATATCTATCTCCCTGCCCTAAGTTCTAATACTATTTTGTCAGCTCTTGGAATATTCGACAAAGCTGTGCTAGATATTGGGTCTCAAAAGCCCAACAATCATCCACTATGTGACTCCATATACTCCAGACTTTAAATGAGGTCATTGAAACACTTTATTTTCCCTAATTTTATTTTAGTAGCTAATCCCAGAATATATTCCATTTTACCTGACAAATTAATTCATGAAGAATTTCAAAGAACATGTTGTAACGAGCAGGGTAAACCATTACTGAAAACTATCATGATACTTACTCTTCTAGTCTTCCTCAAGTAATAAGCAAAGCTGATGATGTCGTGACAGGCATAACATCAGCTCAAGCAAAGGTCAAGGAACTCACTGGAGCACACACTCTCATTAAAGAAAGTAACAACAATATTTACAAAGACTATATAGAATATACTCCACTGAAATACCTCTATTGTCAAGAAAAGCAATTTTTCTCTGGAATGGTAAACAAACCTAATTCATATTAAATTTATCAGTAAACCAACCTACACTAAACTGCAACCTAATTTTAAAACTTATAGGAAGTTAAATTTAAACACTAAAAATATTAAATAAAAAAATAATATTGACTTATGGTTATGGTTTCTGATCAAGAGACAGGAGAATGATGAATACTACTTCTAATGAAAAATTTCAAACAATGGAATCCCTCTGAAAATAAATGGTCCAAATATGAGTGCCACTTCTTCTCCCGAATAGAGCTTATGTTCATTGTCCTTTCTTCTGGGCTTTCCTGTAGCAAAAAGAAAGTAGCATAGCTCAACAGAGAAGGGTGATGGACTAAATTTAAGCTCTTTTTATATTTTGTTACTACAGTTTTTTCTAGGACTTTGGGTTCAATGTACATTCCTTTCTCAAAAGGTTTTGATGTCCATAGGCAACCCATCATGGCTGTCAAATAGTGATTCAACTGTTGACAAGTCTTGGTGCTGAAACTGAACTTTGATTTTGTCTTTTGTACTAATTCATTCTTCTTTGCAACAATCAAATTTTTATGATACCTGAGCATACTATAAGAAAGCTGGTTCAAGATACTGGCATCCAGGCTGAGAAGTGACGAATAGAAGACCACAGGAGGAAACACCACTAACGGAAGGTCATAATTTACATATATATCACATACCTTCTCATAGAAATCCAAAATAAAATGTAGCAAGAAAGGACTGTTACTCTCCAAGCACACTGCAGCAGTGGACAGCCATCCTACATAGTGAATCAGTTTAGATACTGAGTCCATGGATGCACCCAAAGTGGTCTCTAGAGGACTGCTCATCACAGGCTTCTTGTAGATGTCCAGAGAGCCACAACAACCATTCTGTAGTAGCTCTTTCAGACTCTGAAGAATGCTACACTTGAAATAAATGGTTGATGTAAAGAAAAGCTGTGCTAAATAGTCAAAAAGGAGTGGCTTCGTCTCAGAGAAGCTACTAAAAGGAATCAAACTCCTAAGTTGAAGGAACTGTGACTGACAAGAGAGGCCATCCTAAAGAGGAATGCTCTTATACAGGAAAACTTCACAGGAATAAAACCCTTCTTGTAAGAAGCTTTCTGTCCCGATGACAATATCCAGCAAGTTAGTAAACTCTTTTCTCTGTTCTTAACAATTCATATTATACCAAATACATTCTTCTTGTAATGTCTGACTCAACCAGTCGTACAGACTCAGTGAGAGTGATTCATCTCTGACACAGTTAATGTAGCGAAGTAGCAGAGAGCTGTGTAGCACTGAACTCATCTGACAGGGCAGTTCTAAGTGATGTATGTTTTGTAAGAGCAGAGGGAAGAAGCCTTTCTAGGGGAAGTAATCTATCACAACTGAGACAATCAGAAAGACTCATCTCTTTTTTTCCACATTCTTTAATGCAGCTGGCAAAATTCAACACTGGTGTAACTGAACAAGAATTCCATTTTCTTTTCAAAGGATTGAAGTTAGATGGGCTCAACGTCAGTTTTAGAGGCTCTGAAAAAGCACTCTGGTTTCTAAGGCTCACAGCAAGCACGGCTGAATTCCACAGGCCCTTTGTTTTTTTGTTTTTTTTTTTTGTCTTTTTGAGACAGGGTCTTCGCTAGGCAGTTGAGGCCGGCCTTGAGCTCACTTTTGTAGCCCAGGCTGGTCTTGAACTCATACCAGTCCTCCTGCCTCAGCCTCCCGAGTGCTGGGATTACAGGCGTGAGCCACCACGCCCGGCCCTTTGAAGTAGGAGCAAAGAACTTGTACAGTGACAACAAAGCCTGCAGATGTGGCTGCAGTCCCATTTTGGCCTGAAGATCAAGTAGTTTTCTCACACGAAATGGTTTAACATTTTCTTTTTTGGTGAGTAAATATAACAAATGGCAAACATAAGGACACAGTGCATAATCTGACAGTGAAGCAAAAAAGCCATAAAGCAAGTTAATTTGTTCCTTATGATCAATGAAGTCAAACATTGCAACCAGCCACTGATAAAATACGACCTTGGTGCTACCAGGACACTTTCAGCACAGAGCCAGGAGGCTGCCTTAATCACAGAATCTTCTGATATTAAAGTTGTTGGAATCATACACTTCAATAGTCGTGTGTTTACGGCATTTCCAAATTTGCAACTGAGTGCTGCATTCAATAAAATGTCTATTGCTTCTGAAGCTAACCCATTTTTCCAAGCCACATTTTCCACCATTTTCAAATGTCTTTCCAAAATTTTATCTTTCCTGGATGAAATTTTAGTGGGACCTTTCTCAAAGTACTGCAGTGATATTTGCAGTGTGTCTTCACCTTGATCATCCATATGTTCATGAGCTTCCACTGATTTTGTTTCAAGATGGTCTTTGAGTCATTTAGCTTCTGTTTTACTTTCCAGTTTGACAGAGTGATTTGAAAAGTATTCTTAACTTGTGAAGTTCTCCTTTGTGTCTCAGGATTAACCCTCTTTTGAGGCAACATTATTATATATATTCTTCACCCTCTTAGGCCCAGCAACTTGCAGAGTCTAAAAGTTGCCTTCAGGATTCAAACACTGAAAAAAATAAAATAAAATAAAACAAAACAGAGCCAGGCGTGGTGGTTCGCTCCTGTAATTCCAGCCCTTGGGAGGCTGAGGCAGGAGGATTGGTGCGAGTTCAAGACCAGCCTGGGCTACAAAAGTGAGCTCAAGGCCAGCCTCAACTGCATAGCGAGACCCTGTCTCAAAAAAAAAGAATGGTGTATGGCTGGAGGACTTGCAGTTGGCTGATGTCTACTATAAGGATGACATAATTCTGCCTCTGTAATATTGTTCTATCTGTTCCAGTGAACTTTCATTTCAAAGTCATGGTTGCAGAATCTCACTAGTTGATCCCTAGGAAAATATGGTGAACTTTAATAAGAGGGCAGAGTTATTCAACACTAGATCTCTCAAAAATTTAAAATATAATCTTGCAATTGGAGGTTATGTCTTCATTGTAAAACATCACAAGATTAATCTGTCAAAGACGAACAGCTTGCACATAAAGCTCCCAGCGCCGCGTTTCCTAACTTCCCCCAGGGCACAGACGGCTCCTCGTCATCTCTGACAGGCAGTCTGCACTGACCGAGGCAGCACTCTCATCCCTACAGGAAACCCAGTCCTCAACAAGCGAGAGGAGCATTTGACAAGGTAACTCGGGACAGATGGAAGCCCCAGGGAGCCTGCGAAAGGGCAGCACCCAGAAGCGCCTGAGGTCCTCAGCATGCAGCTCAGCGCTGCCCAGGATGGAAATCCCGCGCCAAACTGCGAGCACCCGTGGGCCACCAGACAGGCTATAATTTTGTACTTCCTTGGATTTGTAAATGTCTGTGTAAAAGTGTGTAACTGCTTTTATCACATTCTATAGAGATTTATTAGAATATCAATGATTGACAGAAAATACCAATTTCAAGCTAAGTCTAAGATATTTGATATTCAGAAAGACAGTGATGTTAAGATCAATTACCTATGTTATAGGATAACACATCATGAAGCTTCTCTGCTGGAGGGTTGAGAATGTAAGTTAACAGATGAAAAATTGGAGAAAAGGAAGGGCTACGAAGATATCTAATATTTTGGCCCTAGCCCTTCAAGGTCAGTGAGGACTCAGGACAAAAGAGAACCTGTGCTGTAACGTCCCATAACTCAGTGCTGTCCCAAATTTTCTGGTCAAGGAGATAATTTCAGAGGAAAGGGATAATGAAGTATAGTGTGTCTAAGGCAGCAGTTCTCAACCTGTGGGCTGCAATCCTGGCAGGCGTCGAACAACCAAAACACAGGGGTCGCCTAAAACCATTCCGAATCATAACTATAGCAAAATTAGAGTTTTAAAGTAGCCATCAAAATTATTTTTTGGTTTGGGGTCACTATAACATGAGGAACTATATTGTGGGGTAACAGCATTAGAAAGGTTGAGAACCACTGGTCTAAGGAGAGTCACCTAGAGAAGAAATACTCTCTCAGGCTTTCACAGAAAGCAAACTGGTCAAGCAATGGCCATGACTCATCCCACTGGCTGACACTGACAACAGTTCTACAAAGCACTATACATGGTTCCAAAGTTAATCCTGAGGGGATTTGACCTTGGAAGATACAAAAAATGAATGTTTTATTCTACAGGTCTTGCTTCGACTTGCCCTTGATCACCTAGCAGAAAAACTTAAGTTATGAGGCATAAAACACAAAGCTAGATTAGTATGATGACCTGTAAGAGGCTTAAAATCAACAGCCTCCAACATTGCCAGTTTCACAGGTAACCCAATGCAAATAAGGAACATTGAACTGTATATACAACTACTTCCTCTCAGTTCAAAGAGAATTTTTTCTTTCCTTACCAATATCAATCAAAAAATTTATCATGTCTACACCCCGTGCTCTGTGTAACTATTATGAGGACAACAATATGCAATGTGTCAATTATTGCAAATGTACTAATGTGTTTTGAAACTATCATATTGTTATTTATTAAAAGAAATAAAATAAAGGAAGCATGTTTTAGAAAGCCACAGTGAGGACTGGGGAGATAGTTCAGGTGCGAGCGCAAGGTCCTGAGTTCATTCCCCAGTACCACACAAAATAAATAATAGACTTTTTTTTTAAAGCCACAATGAATTGGCATAGCCAGAAGGCCATGTGGCTGGAGTGAAGTAAATGAAGAAACAAGATCATTCATTTGTTGATTCACCAAATATTCACCCAAGATATGGGCCAGAGGCTGAGGTCAGACAACAGCCAATTATTTTCAAAGTCTGACAGAGAAATGGTAGATTTGAGAGCAAGTCAGTTAAGTCTAAATGCAGCATAACACCAGGAACACAGCATCTGCACTCTGCTCTTCAGTCCTTTATTCTTCGATAAATCTCTCCCACTGTTAAAACTTACAGTGCATGATTATAAACCCTTTTTTCTTAGCTTATGATTTAATGAAGAAATGTGGAAACAGTTTATCTGATTCCAGGTTTCTGGTTTTAGATGTTTCATTCCATGGTCACCTGGGGGGGGGAAGGGGCAAAGCCCTGTATAGACTCCCTACATACAGGGACAGGAAGCTATGCAGGGCATTCAAGTGTGACATGTTGGGCCTCCCACAAGCTCCAACTCAGACAACTTTAAAAACCTAGACATGGTGTTCCGCATCCTGCACTCCCTCGAGAACCTGGCCTGACTGTATTAATTTCTATGTAATTTAGCTGCCCACAATACAAGGACAAATGGAGACATATTTTCCTTCTTCCCAAATGTCCTGGCCCCAAACAGCACTTTGGCTATTTTCCCGTCTGTCACCCTCTAAGAGCCTGCCTTCTTCCTGGGCTTTTTCTCATCCTAACACTGGACTTCCCGGTGGCCTGAACTCTGCTTTTTCACTTCGCAGGCACGGCAACAGCACTCTCCGTGTACGAAGAAAATCGGAAGTCACGTGTGACATCCCCACCCGGGCTTTAGCACCCCAGGGAGAAAGCCGGAAGCCCGCCTCTCCCCAAAGCCGTTAACGGCCGCTAAGCCACCTGCGGAGGCCAAGATCGGCTCCCACCCCGCCCCGGGTAGGCGCGGATTTCGGAGCGCGGGAGTCGCGGCCCAGGTCGTTGTGGGAAGGCGCCCTCGAGGGAGCCTGAGGCGTGGCGACCAGACCAGACTTTACTTCTTTCTGGAAGTCGGCCTGCCCCTCCTTGCTGCGAGGACTGCCGAGCGAGGGGTGCAGAGGAGCGCAGGGTGACCCTCTAAAGGGACAACAGGGTGGGCTGCAGCCCACCCCAGCCCACGTTCCGGAAATGAGGCGGAAGGAGAGCGCGGGGCAGTGCGCCGAACCCTCCGCCCACCCGGACCCGTGCGGCCAAGCCCCGCCCCTCCCGGCATGCGGGCCCCGCCCCTCCCGGCATGCAGGCTCCGCCCCAGCCCAAATAGCGCTACCGCCCGCCCGCGCCCCGCGGTTTGGAAGCTCGGCAGCTGTTCTCACCAGCGACGCGAGTCTGTGTTGCCCTCCGCCCGCAGACAGCCAGCGCCCGCTCTCGCGTTCTCCCTGCGGTCCGGTGAGCCTGGTCCCAGTCATGCTCCCATCGCCCAGCTCCACGCCTCGCCTCGCGCATTTCCTGCCCTTCAGTTTCCTTGACACTCCCCAGCCTCGTTTGTACTTACATTCCTTTGTCCTTTTATTTTTTTCTTTATTTCTCTTCTCTCACCTTTTTAATTTTTTTCTTATAGCCAGGGACTCACTGCGTAGTTCATCTAGCCTTGAACTTATGTAGCTTAGACTGGACTTCAACTTGGGGGAATCCCCCAGCCTCAGCCTCCCACAGGGATTATGGGACATTTGCCAACATTCCTGGCTCTGGCCCTTTTGTCGACTCCCATTTATTTGTTGTTTCCCTCTGGCATCCAGTTGACTAACACACAAACCTATCCTTACCCTCCTGTCTTTTCTGAGAAACCCGGATGCTCAGAATGACCCTCCGCTGCCTGCTGCAGGCCATGTGCCTTCAAGACCTTTGCTGGGGCTGTTTCCGCTGCCCGGAGGAGGCTTTGATCACTCCCAGCCTCCTCTAGGCCCTAGCCAACTCCAAGAGAGTGACCACTGTATGCCTCCCCAACGCTGAGCAGTTTGCTGACTGCTGGGGGGAGAGGATAGGAAAACAGAAGAGCCCCAGTGTGATACAAAGCATAGGAGAGAGGGCAGATGCCTGAGTTCATCGCCCTCTCCCATGGGTACAAGGGACCCTGGCTCCCCTTCTTCAAGTCAGGGACTGAGTATACTGGCTTGTGTGTCTTCGCCAGGGGCCCTTTCTTTGCTGGGGTGTGGTCTTTCAAGATGGAGTTCCCCTTCTAAGCTTTCCTCCTCTGTCCTCACCCACAGGACACGTAGTATGGTCTTTAGGTGTTTGGTCTCCCAGCCATTTTCTATGGAAAACCAAGGAGATCAGGCCATGATAGCCACTGGCAACTTTGAAGAGCGAGACACCTTTAGAGAAGCTTGATCTTGAAGGCCTCAGCCTGAAACCTTGCAAAGCCAGGTAAGAGGCAAAGCTCTGGGAGAACTCTGGCTGCTCTCTGGCCCTGTGGTACAGGGGCAAGACTCATTGGGACATTAACACAACTTACACAGCCCACCACCCACCACCCATGTGGTTCATAGCAGTTCACTAAGCCCTTTTATTACCTTTGGTCCTTGGCCAACAATGGAGCCAAGAACAGTGGCCCCCATTTTATTAAAGAAGGACTTGAGGCAAAGCTGCAACTTCAACCCAGGTCATCGTAGGAGTCAGCCCCAGAGCTAAGATAGCAATCTATTGGGGTTTTTTTGGGGGGAAGGTCTTTTTCTTTTTTTTTTTGTACTGAGGATTAAACTCAGGACTTTGCTCTTGCCAGGCAGATGCTTAAGCCACTGAGCTATCTCCACTGCCCCAGTTATCTGTCTTTTGAAACAGGGTTTCACTATGCAGTTCAGGCTGCCCTTGAACTTAACTATATAGTTCAGCCTGGCCTGGAGCACATGGCAATCCTCCTGGCCCAGCCTCCCAGGTACTGAGACTACAGGTGTATACCACCACATCCAGCCATTTATTCTTAATAATCATGAGCACTGGTCACTTACCCCCACCTTCTGTGGAACCTGGCTTTTTTTGGGGGGTGAGGGGGAACCAGGGTTCAAACTCACAACCTTGTACTTGCTAGGCAGACACTTGTGCCACAGAGCAATCTCCCCAGACTCCTGGAACCTGGCTTTTAGAAAATGCAAGAAAACATTCAGAATGGCAGCAGAACCTTTGTCACTTGTCTTTGAACTAGGCAGTGACTAGATCTGTTGTCTCTGACCTTCCCAACACCCTGCAGCCAGCTCAAGGTCAAACCTGTGTTAGACTTACCACTGCTGCCCAGAGGGGGAACACCAGGTGCCTGTTCCCCAAGCCTGAGAACCATGTCATTGTTATGAAGGAGCTTTCCTTATCAAAGGCCCTGTCTATTCCTGGGGCTGAGAAACTTCAGTAAAGAAATGAAATGGAAACAAAGAATATAGGCCTTGGATGCCAAGTTCTCAAGTGGAAAGAAGCCCCCCCCCCACCTCACAGAACTACTCTGAGGATTGAGATTTCAGAGTGTCCCAGGAAGTTGGTGGGGCCAGATGTGGAGCATCTGGTGGAATAGGTTGTCAGGGAAGCCGGGGACCCTGGGAGCACCCTCCTTAACCCACTGTGCCATCTGAGCACCTTTCTCCCTGAGTCCCTTTTGGGCCAAGGTCCATAGAAGCATGAATCAAGTGGGGCTCCACCCTGTGAGAGCCTTTGAAGCAGTTGCTATGGTGACTTGCTTGATTTTTCTGTTTGCCCCACCATCTGGGGCAGGGAGAACCTGGGTGAGTCTGTTTGTGTGAGTCTATATTCCCCAGTGACTCCCAGCACATCCTTCCTCCACTGACTAGTTCTTTCCCCCTGAGCCCCAGCAACAGGGGCAGCCAATCAAGCTGAGCTCAGCAGTGACTCCTTTGAGAAGGGGAAGCAGGTTGTCCTTCCCCTGTGGGGTGCTGGGCTCACTTCCTCCTGGGGCAGTGAAGAAGGGCTTTGTTCTGTTCAGAGTGGTTTCCTGTATCACTCCTCAGCTCTTACTCAGACCTTCTAATCCCTGCCCCTTGTAAAGGTGTAAGTTCCCTTATGATGGAGGAGGCACACACCTGAATGCTAACTGTGAGCCCCTAGAATCCCCTCACACCCTTTTTTTTTTTATTTTATTTATTTATTTTTATTCTTGTTTCAGAACCTTTGTTTATTCACTCATTTTTGTGGCTGGCTCAGCCCATCCCAAGGGCAGGGCTGGCGCAGCATGTGGTGCCGGGGATCCAACCACGGTCCCTGAAGCGGCCCAAGCTTTTTCCCAAGCAGGCGCTTTAGACCACTGAGCCATCCCACCGGGCCCCTCCCCTCACACCCTTTAAGCCAGCAGTTCTCAACCTGTGGGTTGAGACCTCGGTAGAGGTCGAACAACTAAAACACAGGGGTCACCTAAAGCCATAGGAAAGTACATATTTTATTTAATTATTTTATTCCAAGTCATAACTGTAGCAAAATTACAGTTTTGAAGTTGTCACCAAAATTATTTTTTGGTTTGGGGTCACTGCAACAGGAGGAACTGTACTGCGGGGTCCCGGCATTAGAAAGGTTGAGAGGGTGTGGTGGCCCATGCCTGTACTTCCAGCACTTGGGAGGCTGAAGCAGGAGGATCAGTGTGAATTCGAGACCAGCCTGGGCTACAAAAATGAACTCAAGGCCAGCCTGAGCTGCACAGCAAGACCCTGTCTGAAAAAGACAAAAAAAAAAAAAAAGAATGTGAGGATTTGGAGGATGTAGAACAAGAGGAAACTAAGAATGAGGTCTATGAGCTGCGAGCTCAGGTAAAGCAATTATCACAATTGATTTCTAAGTTAATTAAAAAAATAGAGGTTTCTACCCCTGTAGTTCCTCCCTCTCAGTTCACAAGAATTCAGCCCCCACTGCCATCTTTCGACGCCGGGCATGGTGGTACATGCCTGTAATCCCAGCACCTGGGAGGCTGAGGCAGGAGGATTGGTGCGAGTTCGAGACCAGCCTGGGCTACAAAAGTGAGCTCAAGGCCAGCCTCAACTGCATAGCGAGACCCTGTCTCAAAAAAGACAAAAAAAAAAAAAAAAAAGAGAGAGGTTGAGAACCACTGCTTTAAGCAAACATTCCCTTGCCTAAGAAGTCTTTCCTGGTCATCCTTCCTCCTTACGTCTCCCTCGGTGGCAATGATTTGTTCTGTCCTCTGCACTTTGAGAATATGCCCTCCTGGCTATGCCCATGGGAGTGGGAATGCCTTTCCATTTTTGGTTTGGTTTGGTTTGATTTTTTGAGACAGAGTCCTATTTAGTTCAGGCTGGCCTTGAGCTCACTGTGTGTAGCCCAGGTTGGCTTCTAACTTGCAGTGATCCTCTTGCCTCAGCCTCCCCAATGCTGAGATTACAGATGTGAGCCATTGCGCCCAGCTTCACCATTTTGTCTTGACAAGCAATCTTGTAGACAGCCTAAGCTCTGTGGGCCAGGAAGGATGAATCTTGTTTCTTCTCGTCCTTGGGTAATTCTAGATCCATAGGAATCTTCTGCTTAGAAATCCAGAGTATAAGCCTGTGGGGTTTTGTCTGTCAGATCTTGATCTAGCAGAAATCATTTCCCCCTCTGTCAGCCCCCATAGCTCCACACACAGGAACATGGATGCAAGCAGTACAGTTCCTGCTCCACAGCCCAAGGGCCTGCCTGGTGGCCTTCATGGCAACACTAGAGCCGCCTGATCCACTCCCTCCCTGCAGTAACAGAGCCCTTCACAACATATGAGCTCCTCTAGCCCTTCCTGAGTCCCTCTAGAGCCCAGTTTTCCCTCAGGGGGCCCCTGAGCCCTGTGTGGTGCTGTTGGGGGGAGGGGAGGGGATCCAGCAAGGAGAGCAAGGTAGGCTGGGGTCACTGTTGCCGACGGAGCTTCTCTCCCTTGCGCATAGATTCCGGCAGAGTTCCTGTATCTCATCTTGCTGATAGAAGGTGGTGCTTCCTTCTTTGGCTTTTCTCCATCTCTGCGTGGTAGAGGGAAACCAGAATCATGGTTGGATTCAAGGCCACCGATGTGCGCCCAACTGCCACTGTGAAGTTCCTGGGGGCTGGCACCGCAGCCTGCATTGCAGATCTCATCACCTTTCCTCTGGACACTGCTAAAGTCCGGCTGCAGGTGAGAGTTCAAAGCCAGGGACTATCTGATCTGTCCAAGGACAGGCTGTTTAAGGTCCTCTGTTCAGGAGCGCAACAGCCCTAGAGCCACCCTGTCTTGGCCTTGCAGATCCAAGGAGAAAGGCAGGGACCAATGTGCACTGCAGCCAGTGCCCAGTACCGCGGCGTGCTGGGCACCATCCTGACCATGGTGCGCACTGAGGGCCCCAGCAGCCTCTACAATGGGCTGGTGGCCGGGCTGCAGCGCCAGATGAGCTTCGCCTCCGTCCGCATCGGGCTCTATGACTCGGTCAAGCAGTTCTACACCAAGGGATCTGAACGTGAGTGTGGTGCCGGGTCAGGGCTCTGGCATTTGGCTTTTTTGTCTTGCTAATGATGGATCTTAGTTCCAAGCTGAATAGCTCTTTAGGCCTCAGGATCCTTTGGAGGAGTAGAAGGATGGAAGATTGGAAATTGCCCTGATTCAGGACTGGGAAGATAGCTCAGTGGGTAAAGGATTTGCCTAGCATTCATGAGGCCTTGGGTTCTATGCCTAATACTACCCAAAAAAAAAAAAAAAAAAAAAAAAAAAAGATAAAAGTTAGCTAGCCCTATGGGCTGGGCTTGGAGCAGGCATCCTCCTATGGTAGTCCTTACCACCAGCTTGGGAATAGGTGGCACCATCCCCTAGTTACAGAGGAAGAGACTAAGGCTGAAGCAGGGAGGGACTCTGCAGGGCAATCAGTGGGAAGCCACATTCACACGCAGGACTCTTGCCTCTAAGGTCAGCATTCTCTAACTTCCTCTGGTCTGCCATATCCACTTTTATTTTTGAGATAGTATCACTGTGCAGTTCAGGCTGGCCTTGAACTCACTTTGTAGCCCAAACTGGCCTCAAACTTGAAGTAATCCTCCTGTGTCATCCTTCCTAGTGCTGGCATGCCCCACCACACCCAGCAGCCCTTCATTTTACACGTAAGGAAACCTAGAAGCCCAGGGCATCAGAACGACTTTCCAAGACCACACGGAGGGAGGAGTAGATGAGACCAGAACCCAAGTCGTAGGATCGCTGAGTCATGAGAAAGCCACTTCTTTTAGCCTTGGTTTTCACATTTGTTAAATGGAAATGACTCTGATGTCTCAGACACTGAGCGGTTTCTTTGTTCTTTTCATTTTTGGTTTTGATTTTTATTTGGGGTACTGGGCATTGAACTGCCAGGCTTAATGCCGCTGAGCTATCTCCCTGGCCCTCATTGAACAGTTTATTTGAAAATGTTTTACCATAGAGGGCTGGCCACATAGCTCAGCAGACTAAAGTGCCTGCCTCAGCAGAGCGCAGGGACCAGGGTTCAAGACTGAGACTGGACGTGGTGGTGCACCTGTAATCCCAAGGCTTGGGAGGCTGAAAACAGGAGGATCACTACAAGTCTGATCTGTGTAGTGAGACCCTGTAGTAAATACATGAAAAAAAAAAAGTTTTACCACAGAGAACAGGTCTAGGCTACGGATATAGCTCAGTGCAAGGCACTACTTATTTAGCACACACAACTCCATAGGTTCAATCCCCAGTAACACACATCCAAAACCCTACAAAATTTTAATTTTTGTCTGAGTCTATCAAATCCTAGTGTAAGGGTTGAGTCACCGCAGAAGGAGACCCCAAGAGTCCGTCTCTCATGCAAACTGCAAAGGGCAAGCTTTATTTATCTACGTATACGCAGGGCGGTCTGAACACGCAGGAACAGAGCACGCCTTCAGTGTAGCAGACACAGCTTTTAAAGGCAAAAACCACAAAAATGGGGCGGGAGCAGGCAAGCTACAGAAGCGAATCGCATTGGTTAGTTTAGGTTGACCGTTAAAATAATTGGTGGGCTTGGGAATATATGAGTTTCCAAGGTAACTAAGAGGAGTAGATCAAAAGGGGCAATTATTTAGCTAACTCTGTGGTTTTAGTTGCATTCCAAGAACAGGTGGGTTTTAGCTATGTCAAGTAATCTATTTCACTAGGACACAAGAATGACCTTGGGCCAGAGATTAAATGTTTTCTTAAGCCAGGTGGTTTTTATGACCTCTCTTGAGGTTTTTATGTCCTCTTTGTTTTAAGAACATGGATTGTCTTAGCTCTATGGCCACAAACCAGTAGGTGGGCCCCCTTACTGAAAGATGTTTTTATTTTAATCCTCATATGTGATCTTAAAATTATTTAGACTTTACACTAGCAAGTTATAAACATGGTGACACTGCACCTTTTGGGAAGAAACTTCTTAGAGCAAGAGCTGGCCTAAATGTTATACCTGAAAGACAGAGCACAATAACATGGTTTTGGTGAGGAGAGATAAATTCATGCAAGGCCAGCTAACCACCAGCACCCCTGCTTTTCCCACAGATGCCAGCGTTGGGAGCCGTCTCCTGGCAGGCAGCACCACGGGTGCCCTGGCTGTCGCTGTGGCCCAGCCCACAGATGTAGTAAAGGTCCGGTTCCAAGCTCAGGCCAGAGCTGGTGGTAGTCGCAGATACCAAAGCACTGTGGATGCCTACAAGACCATCACCCGAGAGGAAGGGTTCCGGGGACTCTGGAAAGGTACAGACTAGATGTTCCCATTCCCCCTCTTCCTTCTCCCCAGACCCTGGCCTCACACAGCCTCTTCCTCCTTCAGGGACCTCTCCCAATGTTGTTCGTAATGCCATCGTCAATTGTGCTGAGCTGGTGACCTATGACATCATCAAGGATGCTCTCCTGAAGGCTAACCTCATGACAGGTGCGTTAAAGTAGGTGTGGTGCAGAGGTAGATACAGGATCTGGCTGCCCGCAGACCCCACCTTTTCGTGCTGCTTGCTCTTCGCATGTAGAGTACATTTCTTCCTTGCCACATTGAAGCCAACTGGGCCCAAGCTCCCACCTTGCACATTGAGGAGTTGAGGCTGGATAGGCACAGTGACTCTTTTAGGTCCTCATAAGAAATCTCTTTAAGGGGCTGGGGAGATAGCTCCGAGGCACAAGTGCCTGCTGGGCAAGTGCAAGGTCGTGAGTTTGAACCCTGGTCCCACAAAAAAAAAAAAAAAAAAAGAAAAGAAATCTCTTTAAAACACAAGACTCCTAGCTATTTAATTCTCTTCCGTGGGGAATGGTGGCTGAGGAGTGCTAACTGCTTGCCTCCTGCTCATTGCCAGATGACCTCCCTTGTCACTTCACCTCCGCCTTTGGGGCTGGCTTCTGTACCACCGTCATTGCCTCCCCGGTCGACGTGGTCAAGACGAGATATATGAACTCTGCCTTGGGCCAGTACAGCAGCGCTGGCCACTGTGCCCTTACTATGTTCCAGAAGGAGGGACCCCAAGCCTTCTACAAAGGGTAAGCCTCTGACCCCCTTGCCCAGCTCCAGGCGAAGCAACCAACTGTCAAGCTTCCCAGTGTTGCCCTGGTCTCCATTTTAGAGGCTGGGATGGAGCTCAGTGGTAGAGCACTTGCCTGCCATGCATGGGGCTCTGAGTTCATCCCCAGCACTGTAGAGGAGAGCCAAGGGTGGAACTCCAGGATTATTGCTGATGTGTACACAGCTGTAAGGCACAGTTCTCTGAGTCCTCCCATCCTCCTTTGGGACAGAGCATCTGGGTTGGGTCAGATTGGATGCCAGGGCCCAGTAGGAGAAGCAGGAGAGGAAGTTACTCTAGTAACCCATGCTTTCTTTCCCCTAGGTTCATGCCCTCCTTTCTCCGCCTGGGGTCCTGGAACGTGGTGATGTTTGTCACCTATGAGCAGCTGAAACGGGCCCTCACAGCTGCGTGCACATCCGGGGAGGCTCCCTGCTGAGCCTCTCCTGCTGTTGAGCTGACTGCTTCTGGCCCTAGCTTTGCCTCCAGCCACACCATGCTTCCCTTTTCCTTCTTTTCTTTCCTCCTTCCCCCTTCCTTCTTCTCATCACCCCTTTTCTCCCCACATTCCTACTACCCTCACTGGCTCAGTGCTGGTGGAGCTGACCCTGACCCTGATAGTGAAGAGGTCTGGCCTAGCCAGGACCTCCAACCCTCGGTCCCTTGAAAAGTTCAGACCAGTCATCCTGACCCCCAGTCCAGCCCAGCCAGTCTGTTACCCATAAACCAAGCTCAATCGTGGTGTCTCCTCCCTGTTGTATAACTGATACCAGAGGATCTGGTCCAGTGGGCCCTTTGAGCTCCTAATGAGCAGGGGAAGAGCCATCTGACGGCATAAAGGGTAATAACCCACCTTCCATCTCCAGTATGCAGTGTGGAGCCCTGGGCTGAAATGGCAAGTGAAGGAGGGCACACCCCTGAGGGATAGCAGGGACTTCCTTTTCTGCCTGGCCACTTGGGCTTTCACGCACTCTACCCAGAGGCTCAGTGCCTGCCTCCCAGCCCCACAGCTGCCCCCAGGCCTGCAGATCTGCGATTGGAGCAGCTACTGTGGAAATGGAGCTTAAAAACAGATGGTGCTGGTCATTCCAGTGTACTGTAGGCAAGCCCACCTTCCCAGAGGCCTAGACTGCTGCTCAAATACACACACACATGCACACACACTGTCACACCTCTAGGGGGAAGTGTTCAGAACTAGGCTGGGCAGGCCCTGACTCAGCACTGGGGTTCACCCTGGAGGTAAACATCCAGCTTTGCTTTTTGCCTGAGGAAGTTTGGGTTTGACACCCCACCCTTTTGGGGCAGGGCATCCCAAGAAGGCAGTGAGTAAGCTCCAGGGCTTTGATTAGGGGTTTCAGCCTTGTCCTCAGGTGGAGGCAGGTAGGCAGGCCTATTTAGTTTCAAGGGGTGAGTCTTAAATTCCCAGAACAGGTCTTAGCACTTAGAATTAAGTTCATTGAGGCCTAATTAAGAGATGTCCAAGGACCAAAGCAGGAAGAGACACAAATACAGTATCTAAATGGGGACTCCTCTTGCCACACTTTTCCCCCTAGAGACCACAGTTGAAGATCCTTGGGGATCCCTGTGTGGCAGCTGTGGGGCCAGGCCTTCCTCCAAGGTTAAAGCCGCAGATAACAACCCTCCTGTGCCCACTGGCTAGCGCCTGCCGCTAAACCCTTGTCCTTGGACAGGAGGACCAGGACATTTGGCGCCTAGAGAAGAACTGGGAAGTACCCGTTTTGGCAGCTGAGTGAGGCCTCCGTCCCTGGGAAGCAACAAGACTGAGGGCTGGGAGGCAGCCATCCAGTAGAGGTGCTGGGAAGCCCAGCCCAGTTTCCTGCTAGGCTGCAGGGAATCTACATAGTGAAAAGTCTGGCTACTAAATTAGGTAACTGTTAACATCCTATGAGGCTGGTGTTACTCTTTGCTGGAGGGAACCTCACCAGAGCTGAGATGACTAGAAGGGGTGGGGGGGCGATGATCTCAGCTGGTTCCTCCATCAGCCTTGTTCTCAAGACATCAGGTAGACATCAGACCCCTGGATTTCATCATGGCTCTGGACCTTGGATTAGTGGACTACACAAGGGGATGGAGTCACCAGGAGTCCTTGGTAATCCTCTGTCAGGCATGAGTCAGTGGTCATCAGTGGGCCTTCGCCCATGCCTCCACAGAGCCCACCAGGCAGGCCAGGAGCATCTGGCTCCCTGAGAGGAGGCCTGGCATCCTAATGTGACCCCACCAAGGCCTACCCTCCCGCAAACCAGGCTTGTTCAGAACTGGGTGGCACTGTCATCCCCTCCATCCAGGATCTGCCTCAGATGGCCGAGTTCAGGTCACCCTGGTTTCTCTAGAAAGCCTGCAGGTGTGGGGCTGTGAAACGGACCCAGAGAGTGAAGTGCACACTGGAGATTCCAGTTGGTTTATGTTACTTCCCCATGAACTCCTGACTACTGTGCTGAGATGCTTCCAGACCCTGGCCCCAGGTTGCTGCCGTTATGCTGGTTGTAAAATGGCTGCCAAATCCTGGTCTGATGTGTTCCAGTAGTCCCATGTTCTTGGAGGCAAAGCAAAAGAGTTCTGGACTAGTCTGGAAGAGACCCTGTCTCCTAAAAAAAAAAAAAAAAAAAAAAAAAAAAAAAAAAAAAAAAAAAAAAAAAAAAAAAAAAAAAAAAAAAAAAAAAAAAAAAAAAAAAAAAAAAAAAAAAAAAAAAAAAAAAAAAAAAAATTGCACACCTGTAATTCCAGCTCTCTGGGAGCTGGGCCAGGAGTACCTCAAGTTCAAATCCAGACTGGTAAATTAGAGACTTAAAGAGACCATGTCTTAAAAACTTCAGCACCTAGGATAGGGATGCAGCTCATTGCACAGGGCCTGGCTCCATCCCCAGTACTGAAAGAAACAGTGGCTGCCAAGTCCTGCTGAGCTGCCATTGAGGAAAAAACCTTAAGCTAATACTGTATTTTGAATGGCAAGATTCCAGGCACTGTGGGTAGTATGGGGCCTTTTCTGGCCCCTGTGAAGCCACTGTAAAAGTGGCCACCTACCTCTGCTATTTCACACTCTGGTTCCTGGCAGAGGATGCTCTGTTGCTGGCTTTTGGTAGGCAGGTAGAACGGTATCAGCCAGCTGGACCTAGGACTGAGTTCCAGGCCACAGCAGCAGCAGTGCTGGAGCCCTCTGACATCCAAGCATGTGTTCACCAAGCACTCACATCAGCGACCTTAATCTGCATCCTTTGATGGAATAGGAGCTCTGCTGTACCATCAAGACAAGGGCTGGGGTCAGAGCCCAAAACTCCTTTCCACAGACAAGAGGTTTGAGGCTGGAGAGACAGAAAGCAAAGGCCTATCCAGCACTTGTGCTCTTTATGAGCTCTTTGACTTAAACTGATGAGTCTGTGGGAAGTAGCCTTAAGGCTCTGAGGACAGCTTTGTCCCGCGTTAGCTGGCACAGATTTTCTATTTGTACTTTAGTTTCCTGTCACATTCCAACAACTGACTCAAATATTGTATCGTGAAAAATTAGGGCAGACCTGGGGACCTCAGAAGCCATGCGGTCCTACCCCATGCTAGTGGAAGCATAGGGGCTCTGACCAGGCCAGGATGAGGAGCCAGGTACTTCCAGGTCCTGCATGAAAGACTGCCAAGAATCTCCACAATACTCACCAGAGTGGAACTGAAGAACAGGAAGTAAGCCTTTATTATTTCAGTATCAGGTCCCATTGCACCCCCTCATGTCATAGCTGTGCAGGGCTGGCTCCTTGGCACCCAGTGACCCTTCTGCAACCACTCCAGCTGCAGCCCAGCCGGCCGGGTCAGGTCAGCAGTGCCTGACGCAGCATCTGCTTCTTCTGGGGTGTGAGGCGGGTGGGAAACTGAATGTCGAAGAAGATGAAGAGGTCTCCCTTTTTGGTGGGGTCCTCAGGCACTGGCATCCCTTCACCTGGCACCTTCTTAAAATACTTGGGACTAAGAGGAAAGAGGTGAGAGAAGGGAGCTTAGCAGAGTAACATCTAACAGGCCATACCAACACCACAGCTCTTCCCAGGGGACGGCTCTCAGCTAATCTTGGGAAGAGACGAGAATGGCTTCCTCCAAACAGTGCACCCTGGAAAGCCTTCCACAGAGCATCTGCTGGCGCATCCCATGTGGGAAGGTGAGCAGGCCTGGCATGGCAGTGTCAGTGCCAGGCAGCTGCACACAGCTTCCCACCCAGAGGGCTGCCCCAGAGACACACTTAGAGGGTACAGTGCAGAACTCTAGCAAGAAGTCTGAGAGATGGAGACAACAGAGAAGGCGTCTGGCTTCTACCACGGATTCATGCAAATTAGAAAAAGGCATTCTTAAGCAGGACCTAGTGGAGCATGCTGGTAATCTCAGCATTCAGGAGGCTGAGCAAGAGGATCTTTGCAAGTTCAAGACTAGCCTGGCCTACAAAGTGAACTCAAGGCTAGTCTGAATTGCATAGTGAGACCCTTTCTGAAAATGACCAAAAAAAAGGAAAGAAAGAGGCGTTCTTTTTGTTCTTTTTACCAGGAGCACGCAGCCAAAGCCTGGTCAAAGTGGAGTAGATTTCACCCTTCTCTACCCTTCTCAGCAGGGGATATGTGTGCTGGTACAACCTGTACAACTGTATTGGTAGTCTTTTCTGGCTCCCTTTCTAAATCTCAGGCCAGACCCTCCCTTAGCTACTGGGCCCCAGGGCAGATGGACTCACTGGACGATGTCATTGATGGGAATGTTGAGCAGACGGTCATCTAGAGTCTTCACCTCCACAGTGCAGCAGGTGAGGGCCTGGAGAATCAAGACCGAAAGGGGAAGAGGGAGGGCTACCATGGCCAACCTGATCAGAAGACACTGTGTGATCCTATATGGTTCCAGGCCCTGAGGAGGGCACTAGAGAGACAAAAGGCTATTCAAAAACTAACAGATAGGCTGGAGATCTAGCTCAGGGGCACAAGTACTTGCCTGGCAAGAGCAAAGTCCTGAGTTCAATTCTTCATATAAATAATAAGACACAGCAAAACTAGCAGATGAAGACAAGTAAACCCAGTACTCAAGAAGCTGAGGCAGAGGACCGCTATGAATTCTAGGTCAACCTGAACTAAATAAGCAAGTTCTAGGCCTGTCTAAACTACATAACAAGACTCTGGCTCAGAGTAATAGAATCATACCAAAAAACTAACAGGTGAGTGACAAAGGCCATTGTAGCACATATGCCATAGGTTCGCCACCACGGTCCTGGGTCATTACCCCTCCTCAGGCTCAGAGCCTGGTAGGCCAGACTGATGTACTACAGAGGTCATGATAGAAATGGAAACAATGGGTGTGGGAGTCAAGAAAGAGGCCCTCGAGCCTGGGAGATAGCTCCGTGGCACAAGTGCCTGCCTGGCGAGTGCAAAGATCATGAGTTCGAATCCTGGTCTCAGAAAGAAAGAAAGAAAAGAAAGGAGAGAGAGAGAGAGAGAGAGAGAGAGAGAGAGAGAGAGAGAGAGAGAAGGAAAGAAAGAAGAAAAGAAAGAAAGAAAGAAAGAAAGAAAGAAAGAAAGAAAGAAAGAA